>JASGXE010011133.1:0-13173 GCA_030068105.1 Sinentomon sp. SZTP_YWyxl
TTACCATGACCAGATGGACCACGACGGGTGTTTTGTGAGGAACAATGAAAGATGTTTGCAAGTATAAAGATATTTGGTTTGGCTATACGAATTTCAGCATAGTTCCAGAGTTCTCAGGTAAACTTGAGAACTCTGGAACTATGCTGAATTTCGTTGAACTATACTAATGCTGAAACTATACTAATGCTGAAATTCGAATATGCCCATTAGCTACCTTTCATTGTTTTTGTACAAAGTTTTCGGCCCTTTCCTAAAAACAAAAAGCAGCGAGCAAAGGACTAACATCCACAGTTTCTTGCCTTGCTTTCGCAGCGGCATAAAACCAAAAATGATGTGGTTCGGGTCACCAAAGATCAGCGGCGCTAAATGTAAAAAAGTAGCTACCTATTCCTAAGAAATTGACCACGACCATTGCACCCCGATCCAATATGCGCTAGTCGATTTGATGTTCGACCTAAAAACAACAACTCCTTCTACAAGCTAGGATTTCTCAAGAGATCAGCTTGAAACTCTAAGCTAATTTGGTTAAAATTGGATGCGGCATTAAGCTGGAAATCGTTTTTTTGTTTTTCGGGGTTCTCACCCCATTTATTCGTATGTACATTCGAAGGGGTTAGCGAAAATTTCCATCTTAATACTCATCGAAGACATTTGCCGGATTGTGCCAAATTTTGGTAAAATTGGACGCTGCAAATCACTTTTTTCCACTGCAAATCCACTGAAAGGAGGCCCCGCTTGTTTTAGTTGTTTTTTCCCACCTTTTCAAGTTGCGTTGTAAAATTCTTTCAGATTTTGATGTTGCTTGACATGATGTTCACTGTTGCACGTGGTTTGTTAAATTGACATGGTGTTCAGAGACTGGGCTTGCCGGGACTGCTGTGCCACACGTCGGATTGATTTATGCCACTGTAGTGGGTGCTGCTGCGGATGTCCACTTCCAACAACCCGTGCTCTGACTGCCATTTTGCGCCTTTCTTTCTGACCTGTCACCGCCCGTTTTGCGCCATTAGCGTTTGTAAGGACTCTTTGCCCATGCAGGAATGCCAAAAATGTTGTTTAAAGGATTCCCTCTTCGTTACGTCGGCTCAGTTTCACCAAGTTCTCCACCACAAAAATGCGTTGATCAACAGTGAACACAATGTCAAGCACCAACTATATTTTCAATTAAGCTAGCCGTGGCAAGCCTGGACGAGAAAAAGGGCAAATATTGAAAATATACATCATTTGGCCTCTTTTAAGTGGAACACCCTGTACATGAAGGACAAGCGCTGCAGGGTTCACATTAGGAAATGTGTGATTGTTTTGATAATGTTTACCACATAGTTTCCCCGGATTGGAATTAAATGTTCCGGAACCGCACATCACACATCCGTGTCTTTTGAGGTTATTTTGGTATGTGTGTGTCACATCATGGGATTGCCTTTTTATCACTCTTCTCGAGAATTTTTCGTGGTAGGAATTGACAGGCACGATAATTGTTTTTTAGATGTCCAAGATTTGCAATTAAAGACATTGAAGTTTAAGAGAATGAAATTGAAAAGCATTTAAACTGGATCACCTGCTTTGGAGATCATTACTCTTTATGATATTGGAGCTGACTTTCATAAAAAAGAGATATGTTCGCAAGGAGAAGAACAACGGCAGTGGTTCGTGTTTTGCACAAAGAAAATAGTCTTTGGAAACCCGAAATATCGCCATCAGATGCGTCTTTTGCAGAGCTGTTTTAGGAAAGAACCACAGGCGAGCATGTGGATTTCATCCCAAATTTGTTGGTTCCGGATTTTCCTAATTTGGATGTAAGCGATAATGAATAAGAACAAGGTAGTGGCGTGACTAATTGTTTTCTTTTATTGAGAAGAATGTTAAAAAGGGGGAAATGATAACAGAAACAAAGATAGCAATGACAGCAATGACCATGGACACCAGCTTGTTTTCGTTTGGGAATCGAGACGTTGAAAGAAAAATTGGCATGTGACGACATTGAATGCGGAATATATCATCAGGAGGTGTCTAAGCGTTCTTGATAAACAAAAACACGAAGATTGAGACAACACATAGACGAACATTAAATTTTTGGAGTCTGGCGGGAAATGCCCCCCATCGAAAAATTTGTTTTGTCCTGGGCTGCGGTGGAAGTGGTACGGTTATTGAAGCTGCCTAAAGAAGAAGCAAGTTGCTTTTCGTTTGATGTTCAACTATGCACTCAACCTCGAAGTTCTCGTTCAGTCGAAATATTTTGCCTTTTAATGCGCAGTGCAACAGGAATTCCAAAAAAGATGGAACCAATTTTCTTTATTCTGTTTGATCAAGCATGATTTTCGGTGCAATTTCCTGAATTGATCTCCAGACGCTTTCATGAGTCAATTCAGGTATTTCGTATTCATTTGGGGGAATATTTGTTTATTTTTGGAGACATAAAGCAACTTTCTCCGTTTTTGGAAACAGCACCGAAACTGGAATCCATCGGCTACCGATGCCATAAAGCCAATAAATGAAAACGGAAGGCATTCTCTTTCTTTTTCAAAAAGGCAATCTGGATCGCCTGAAAATTGGATCGCCTATCTGACGGAGAAACAACCGAACAAGATTTGACATCGCCGTATTGTGCACGAACATTGATCTTCCTTTATCTTTCTTGGAAAGTTGGAAAAGTTTTTATTGAAAAGTTGACGAGTTCAACATTTTGTCATTGAAAATTTTAAACGAACCTGTTACGCTGATGGCGATCATTGATCAGACTGAAGGCTCAGAAAGGGTTATTCACACATCAGTTTGTCACGGATTATGTCACGATGGTCCGATAAAGGTATAAAAATCGGGGTTTTAGGAACGGTTATACTCCACCCGCTTAAATCAACAAGCTCGCCTACTACGCGCGAAATTGTCTTTCACGCGTTCCTAGTAACTTTATTCCTCTTTCCCGCTGGGTTGAATTTGGGATCCGCGCTTTTTAAAGCGGATCCCGACACGTCGATGAGTGAGGCGAAAGGCCAAAGGCCCGCCTCAGAGACCCCAGTCTATCCCCCCCATCCTTGTGTCCATCAGGATGAAGGTATCTCATATGGAGGTCAGCATGTATGTATGAAAAGCCAAGTGATCCGTGAACCTCCAATGCAGCATGGACTAACTTGAAACCAAAATCCCTTCTCATTTCCTGAAACTTGGTCGTGAATTTGTTTATTTTCAATATCACAGAACATCACGATTGTTTTAATTATTAAAAAAACATCTTGAAGTCTATTATCGAATACAATTTCGTCATAAGTCGCGAACAGAGAATGACAAAGTTAAAGATTAGAAAATATGAGATTAATACATCGACCATGAAGTACTCCCAGAAGCTGGAATGTCTGGTCTGAAGCTTTAGGTGATCCGCTCCATTATGCCTGATGACATACTCCAACCACCAGATGGTCTGATCCATTGGACTAATGGGCCTATCAGAGAATAATTTCGATTGACGGATGGCGTTCTCTTTGAATCTGGTAGAGCAGAAGCATAAACAGGTCAATAAACAAGCATCGCATTTCTGTAAACGTCTCCCTCAATGGATGGAATATGGGTTTAAGTGCATGTTTATTGCCCTTAAGTACGTCATTCTGGAAAGTCTTAAAGTGTGCATAGCGACCGCTTTTGTTTCAGTCGTTTTTGCCAATGCTGTTTATTTCATTACGTGCAAAAAATAAGCGAAAATAACAAAAAAAAGCAAAATCGTGTGGAATACGAAAAACATCTCTGAGATGTATTCTGCCGTAGTTTTCCCAACGACAATTTCTGCAACAGATGCGTGTACGTTTTCTCAAATTTGAACGTCTCTCCATGACAAAATTGGAATGTCTCAGACGTTACTTCACTTTTAAAAGGTTAAATCGGCTTGCTTGACCCAAGGTGCACAATCGAAAATTATACTTCTGACACTACACGATTCAAGTAGTTAAGATACCCACCAGGGTCACTGCAAACTGTGCTAACTGCCTTGACCTTCGCTTAACAAATTTCGACTTTCCTTCCATCCATGCTGTTACTGTCCCTGGGATTTCAGATCACGAGTCAGTTTTGCTCGACATGAAATGTCACCCTTCAGTTGTAAGAAATGGTAAAGCAAAAACAAAAGTAGTTCATTTTCCCAATTATTCTCTTGTAAATTGGCCTGCTCTTAACACTTCGCTCTTAACTAACCCACGTTTTTCCGAAGCCAGTATAAAAACTCGCTCAGTAAATGATGTATGGCTTACCATAAAAATACCTTGTTGGACATGTTGGCCAAGATTCCGACTTCTAGAAAAAAAGTTGACTCCAAGTTCCCTTGGGTTAACAACAAGTTGTCTAGGATGTTCCGTAAGAAACGCAAGGCTTGTGCTAAAGCTAGAATAAGCGGTCTTGCAAAAGATCGCAATGCTTTTGATTTGATTAAGGGGGAATGTGCCGACCTAAATTCTCGTTTGTTTGATGACTTCATTACCAATTCTATTGAAACGAACCACTCCCAGAAATTTTGGAAATATCTTAGAGGTCTCCGGAAGCAAAATCATCTTCCACCCATTTTGGACCCTTCCGGCAAAGTTTGCAATGACCCTGCTTCGAAAGCCGCAGCTCTAAATAGTTTCTTTTGCAGTGTTTTTTCTGAGAGCTCGGCGGATAACAAGATATCTGTGTTAGGTCCTAGTTCCCGTAAGCTCGATTTAGGATGTTTTCCCCGTATTGTTGTCAGCAGCAGAGGGGTCTTTAAGCTTCTCCACGAAATCAAGTTGAAGAAACCGCCTGGGCCAGATGGTATTCCTGGTAGGATGATTAGAGAACTTGCTCCTGCCTTAGCTACAGCCTTTGCTTCCTTTTTTAACTTAATTATTGATGAGGGGGTTATTCCAGATGATTGGAGATTGGCACATATCACCCCAATCCCGAAAAAAGGTGCAGATGCGAATTTGCCTGAGGGATACCGCCCATTTCATTGACATGTATCTGCTCCAAGCTCTTTGAGCGTGTTCTGTGCTCCAGTATTGCAACATTCCTTGATAGTGTGAATTTCTTTCACCCCACCAGTTTGGTTTTCGTTCTGGCAAATCTTGCGAGGGACAACTAATTCTATTTATTGACGAGATTGCTAGATCTCTTGACAGCCGTACTCCAGTGCATGCAATTTTTTTGGACTTAGCCAAAGCCTTTGACACAGTTTCTCACGCTAAACTCGTGTCCAAACTGTACCAACTTAACTTCCCTGAATTCTTGATAAAAGTTATCTCTTCATTCCTAAGTGGTAGAAAGCAAAAAGTTTCCGTTGAGGGTTTTTTGTCTGCTGCTGGTGAGGTTACTTCCGGCGTTCCACAAGGCAGTGTCATCGGTCCACTTTTATTTCTGATATACATAAATGACATTGCTGAGGGTCTTAATTGTTCCATACGAATGTTTGCCGATGACATTGTAATTTACAGGACTATGAGATCCCCTGACGACCATTTAATCCTGAGTTCTGACCTTAACGTAATAAGCCAGTGGTGCAATACTTGGGGAATGAAAATAAATGCTGCCAAATCCAAAGTCGTTCTTTTCGGTAGTAGAGAGAGTTTTACCCATGTCCCATATACCATTTCTGGAGTGCCCCTTGAGGTTGTCAGAACGTTTAAGTACCTTGGCGTTATCATAAGTCACGACTTGTCCTGGGATGCACATATTTCAGGCGTGATAAGCAAAGCTTCCTCTCAACTGGGCTACATCATCAGAAACTTAAAGCAAGCTTCCCCTTCACGCAAAAGGCATGCATATGTATCAATGGTGCTTCCAATCCTCGAGTATGGGTGCGCTGTGTGGAACCCCTGGAAAAGATTGGAGATAGATGCTCTCGAAAAAGTCCAGCGGAGAGCTGCTCGTGCAATTACCGGTATTTTTGAAAGGTACGCTAGTGTGACATCCATGCTTAAAGACTTAAACCTTGACACCCTCCAAAGTAGACGCAACGATCACTGTCTTAATTTTTTAGGCAACCTAATTTCTGGATCAGTGAATTTCTCTCTCCCCCAGAGTATAGGCTGAAACCAATTCAGCCGCACTGATTGGCTTAAGTCTTTCTATGCCTACATGCAAGCGGAACATACTTTTGCAATCCTTTTTTCCCCGAACTATCATAGCCTGGAACAGCTTGTCTTGTAACTCTGCCAATATAACCAGAACCGGTCGCAAACTCTCCCGAATACAAGAAATTCCCTCTGCTCGGCCCTGAAGTGACAAAGTTGAGTTTCTTTTTTTTTTTTTCATTCTGCTGACTTTTAACCTGAGCTTTTTTTAACTTTTGACTATTGGTTTGATGGGTGTTTCTTGCATTGTTCAGTTGTTTTAATATTGTTGCAGCGCCTAATCAATTGTAGCTGCTTTTGATTTGAATAAATAAAATAAATAAAGTAGAATATTGTATGTAATGTTTCCCTGTTGGCCGGTAGGCTTGTGCACTTTCTCCTTCAAATTCCGTTTCTTCTCATTCATTAAGTTTTCACATGATACAAAAGATCCTGACCAAGATGACAAAGGTGGACAATGAAAGGTATCTGGAAGGGCCAGGCAAGCAAAATGAAGGTTAGGCAGATATTTGTACTCTAATTTGACTTGTGAACCAGATGCCCAAAACTGGAAATGAAAATTTTTAGATTTGACATTGTTGTGTTTTGCGAAAACTAACGTATAGCCGACCATTCGCAGAAATGTGACATGGTGTTTCATTTTGATATTTCTTCCTTGGTTGGCTGAATCGAAATAATTATTTACAGCAAAATATTTACAGAGTGAGGCTTCCGGCTGCTCCAGCAATGCTACTAATGTTCTAGTTAACACGAGTTTTATGCGTCTTTCGATGTTGTCATGTGTTGCAAGGCCATTCGTCGAATTCCAGAAACCGGAGCACTACCAGAGGCTGCACAGGGAGTTGTTGATGAAATTAGGAAAAAAGAGTCATCTTGTGATCCGTAAAGATCGCTTCAGTGGATCGTCGTCATCACCGGGCTCGTCCCTCTCCTGTGTAAACCATTGCGTGATGTTTTGACATAGCTGTTTGTCCCCAGCACACTCACCAATTAGCAGGCAGATTCAGTATGCTAGTTTCCTGTGGTAAACATGTCTGCTTGTCATATCTTGGCTAACCAACAATCCGCGAACCATATACTCGTATCTGAGAGCCTTTGAAAGTAGTAAGCTCTGAATTGCACGAACATATTTCCGAACAGACGGCACCTTGGCAATCGTAATCTTATCACAAGCGGCGCACATCCGAATCATTTAGAAAAGGTTTCCATGAATCTATTCACTACCCCCGTGCTAGCATATCCAGCACAAGAAATACATAAGATCTTACCAGTATTCTCTCCACCCTGGACCAGGTCTGCGCCTCACTACCCTACAGGAGTACAGGGGGAGTACTGAAGTGTATTATACGCTTTTAAGGAAAGTGGTATCCGATGATCTTTTATCAACGACCTTCCCGAAGAAGCTGTTAAGATGAGCGTGTTCTGATTTGCTACTTTCCCATCTTACTGAAACCATGCCTTCAGAAATCCAGAGCTCAGTTACATTCTCTTTGCCGTGGTATGTTGACAGCCATTCCTATGGGAACCTTGTAGTCGAGAACAAATAAGACATCCTTTCGAACAATTTTCATCCTCAAAAGTTCCCTAGCATTCCGTTCGCAAGATTCATATTTGTTAAGCTCCTCCGACACAATGCGTGACTTGGCCAATATCGGAGCAATCATATTTGAATAGTTCAACTGCCTCTCGGGTGATGACCCACCATTGGCGTGACCAAGAATAACAGATCGCTAGATGAAATCTGCTTAGCAATAATTCTTCTCTGAACTTGTGGTCGTGCTTGAGGAGCACTCGTCATGATTCAGGTGTTCAGCTTCAATGTCCAGATGGGAGTGTTGAAAGCACTTAATAACAAATTCTATTAGGAAGCTCTGGTTCTGGACAACTAGGTAATTGTGGTGCCAAAATGAAGTCACGTTCTCCGAGAATGTTGCGAAGGTAAATCTTACAGACTGATACTCGTAATGTTCGATTATATTAATTCATAATCAACTGAAACCACATTAAAATAATGATAACCGGGTATCGAAACACACTCTTTCGATTCTCGTAACTAGCTACGCCACTGCAAAATCAACTACGACAGCATCGTTAAGAGTAGTTTTTCCTTTATTCTTTACTCCGCACTCGAAAAATTGCTCCGCTTCCAAAAGTGCGTCATTGTTATCAGAATGTAGTTCCCAGAAAAATAGGTTTCATGCGTGTCGTCCTCAAAACATGCCATAATCAATCAGGCCAATCGACCGAAAATACATCACTAAACGTTGTCAAAGTTACGTTGTGAAAAAGTTGTTTGTAAAAGAATTTTGAACGAAAAGGTTAAAACGTTTAATAACGTTACAATGACGTTGCGCCTTGCGTTGCGTTTTATAAAGTATCCAATTATGTGTCTCGCACTTCCGAGATATGGCAGCTTTCTCAAAAGGATGTCGGTTTTGAGGAAATCGGGTTTAAATTTTGTTATCATGCAATTTGGCTTTGCGCTTTGGTCACCGATAGGGAATTGTACAAGACGCAGATTTGGAGACACAGACAATAATTGTGTGCATAGCGTGTGCCGAGCGTGGCACTGCAATAAGTAAACTTTTTCGGAACTGAATATAAATTGTTTTAGGGATTTGTGCAAACTCAAATATTTGACCAAAACCATGAAAACTTTTGTTTGGATGTCCACTTCAGCAATCACAGATGAGATAGATACGAGTATGTGATACTCGTACAAGCAGTCAAGGAGAGGTTTGGGATTGAAAGATCTGAGATATAATGTGTGAACAAGCCGGGTTTTGGCAAGACACCAGCAAAAGATGAGATCAGGCAGGTCTTTTCGAAAAACAATTCGAGTATACCAGTTTCTAACGTAATCTTACGAAAAAAACGTAATAATTACCAACTCCAATTCGCCATCTTTATGGAGCGAACCATGGCTATTACGAGTATTCAACGAGACACTTTTACGTTTTTGAGGAGACATTTAATCAAGCATTAACGAACTATAACGAGAGGTTGATTTTCGTAAATACTGGTTAATCCTTTAGCACGGTATAGACGGTATAGTTGACAGAAATTGTAACATGAGCAGCTCGCTGGTATATGCCCGAAAACAAAAACCCTTCAGTCTTGGAATCACCGCATGTTATCACGACTGGAATTTAAATTGAACACGTTTTCAAAGAAAATGAGGAATAAAGCAAGGGTAATTGCGTCGCCATCTACAAGAGCGATCGCTTTCGGTTGTCGCAATGGTTTACCTCCCACCATATGCGCCACTCGCGATTTTAGCTCCAGATATCTTTCCCAGGCAAATGAGAAAATTCGTGCTTTGATTGGTTTCCCCAATTTCTGGAGGACTGATTGTAAAAGGACAGAATACCGTTGGACTCAGACCTGTTTGAGCGCAAACAGCAGAGACTTTGCGGATTTTGTTGGCGGAAGGGATTGAATTTCTGCCTTTTTTGTATTTCTGTAATTATTCAAAGTGCTGTCAATTGTATCTTTTCTCTAAAGGTGTGAGATGCTGCTAATTGTGGAATGTCTTCGGTGAAAACGTGTAGGTAGGTGTGTCTGCAACTATCAAGACATTTTGTGGTGATTACAACAATTCACCAGACTCTGGCTTTTTATTAGTTGCACAGTGAATAAGAGGTGACTTTCGCAATTGAAACCCTGCCTTAAGCTGGCTGTTGAGCTTTTTCTCTCTCTCAATAGTCGGTACAGACGGAATGCCTCACTCGCTTGCAAACCCTTCCGAAGGCAGTGGTACCTGGATTTTATATGCGGTGATTGAAGCCTGAAGATAAAGCGAAGAACATTTCTGTTTTTTTTAGCCAGAACACCCTTTTTCGTGTTTTACGGGCATATTTGTTAGCCTGCGTGCAATTCTAGTCGCATTTTAATGCAATAGCAATGAATGCATTTATGCACAAATGCAATCAATGCATTTAATGCTGCAGGCTTTTCACAGTCGCATTCAAAAGACCAAAGTAATCGGCATGAAATAATAAAAAAAAAAACTGAAGGAAAAATTCAAACAATTTTTAAAGAATTATCACCACTCGGCCATTCTAAACCATGAGTTCTCAGAAGAATAAAATTTTTAGGTGGTAACTGGTGAAGAAGGCCACACTGGCCTACCTGATGAGGAAGTTGAAGTTCAAGCGAGCGCAATGATTTTAAGCTTCGAATGGAAATTATCATGCAATATCTTTATGTGCAATTGCATGATAATTTCCATTCGAAGCTTAAAATCATTGGGCTCGCTTGAACTTACAACTTCCTCACCAGGTAGGCCAGTGTGGCCTTCTTCACCAGGAGCTACCTAAACATTTTATTCTAATGAGAACGCATGGTTTGGATTTGCCGAGTCGTGAAAATTCTTTGAAAATTGTTTGAATTTTTCCTACAGTTTTTTTTTATTATTTCATGCCGATTACTTTGGTCTATAAATGCGGCTGTGAAAAACCTGCAACATTAAATGCAATGATTGCATTTGCTAATGCATAAATGCATTAATTGCTATTGCTTTAATTGCGACGAGAATTGCTCATTGACACGAGTGTTCACTGCGTGGTATTTCTAAATTGGTGTTCAATTTTGCTATTTTTTCTTCTGAACTACAACTTTTTAATTTTGCTTAAAGTTTTAGTAGGCCCGTTCCCACCTTTCAGAAGAAAATTTGGCTATAAATTTCTCTTAGATAAAATTTAACACCAATTTAGAAATCCCACGCAGTGAACACTGTCAATGAGCATTCGATTGGTTCAGCCTGTGTCCGATTTGTTGAAAGTTTTCCTCAACGTTTGGAATTTCAGCCATGTTTCTGTACAAAAATGCCATAATATTTTTTAGCATGTGGAAGAACCTCCGCGCAGCCTTCCGGTATTGGGGTGCCCCGCAAAAAATGGGTACTGAGTTCAGCTGACTAGAGTTGAGAGCATTCACGTTGCATGGAGATTTGAAATTTATTCATCCGTCCGATAAAAGAGAGTCATCCTGCCGCATCTCTCGTGAACCTTCCCATGATGGGTGGAATCGATTGCAGACTGACTGATGAGTGGCTGCAATTATTCGGAGTGGGGTGATCCAAACCAAACGTTTTTCCAAAACTCCCATGAAACTCTCCGATTTCTCCCGTAAAACCTCTATCCCAAAATTTCCACAGGGAACATGGAAATATTCCCGAAAAGGTTCCCGGAATTGTTCACAAAATTATTGTGGGAAACACATTCCCAAAATTCGCACAGCGGAACATTGTGGAAATATCCAGCGAGAAAGGAGACATAAGGAGAAGATATTTCTATGTATTAAAAAATACCCCTGTGTTCTCATTGTCCTGAAAAGTTCCGAAAAAAGAATAAAGGTCGGTGCACGGAGGTCTTCTTGCAATGTTCATTAGCATGATTTTAAGAACACTTATAGGCATACCAGTGCAGACTGGTAAGGTCAAGATATTATTTTGCATGTTTGCAGGGTCAGCAATTTCAAAACAAGCCTGAAAGGCTTCAAATAGCCTCGATTGACAGTTTTAGAAAACTCTTGGGAGATAAATGAGAAATTTGTTTTTTTTTCTTTTTTTTTAATTTTAACCAGGCGCCAAGCGAAACGTTTCACTGCATGGAATTGCCAGCTCAAATGCGCCCCTCCCGGCGCCAGCAGCGTTCACTTCTCTAAGCTGAATTATTATGAGCGAGCAGCGTCGCAGTTCCTGTGCTTTCATCTTTGTTCTTTAACACAACGTTCAATGCAAACCAGCTTACCTTCTTTCAACTAAAGCGGATTTTATTGAAGCCATGAGAGCATCGGAAGTTAATGGTCCACCCTGAAGACCCAAGGCCATTCCAAAACTAACTGCCTGGGCGATGTTGCCATGTTGGTCTCCGTAAATGGGAATTCCAACCATTGGCACGCCATGGAAAATGGCCTCCAGAAAAGACTTCTGACCTCCGTGGGTGACAAAGAGTTTGCAGTTCTTGTGAGCTGTGAAATGAAAAAGAAAAATGCTCGTTCTCTAATCAATCGCTGCAACATATTTTGGGTTCCTATTCTTGGTGTGGAATTCTGCATAGGTAAATTGAACCTGGGAAAATGTTGTTCTCTCCGATCTTTATGCATTAGATTAAAGATAGCCAGTCTTGTTTTATTAGTACGCCGTGAACTCCACAGAACATCTTCGCTTCACCTCCGAAATTTAGCTACATATGTCCAAAATCACGTCAGCAAAACTGGAGTTCTATGGCATAAACCAATAAAATAATCTCTGCGCATTACAAACTACCATAGACAAGGTGCAACTCTCGCTGGTATGCGAAAATTTCTCATCCATCATTATGTCGGCCATGTATTTCCATGAGAGTAAATTTCATGACACAATTCAGTTTTTTGGTTACCCTCACTTGTCTTTCAAGCCTACTAATTCGCCAATGGAAACCGAGACTTGGTTTGCTAAATTGTTGGCATGGTAGTTATAGTGGGCCTCTTTTCATGCAATACGGCTAAAGAGAAGATACACGGACAGGGTTTTGTATTCTCGGGTTTTTTCCGCAATCATTCAGTACGCTAAACAATCTCCTTCGTGGAATTGTTCAAAATGAAAGCATTTTTTTTAATTATTTAAATGCTTTACTTACTGAATCATTGTTTATTCATTTACTTTTTATCATACCACGTATAGCACGACTTGCTGAACACACGTATTTTCAGAATAAAAATGGATTGAAATTAGCTGATGTGCTTGAAATGTCAACCTTTATGGGGCCCTAGACATGGTTGTTGATCTGTAAATAAAACTTTCAAAAGCGAACTCAACTGCCAATGTTTCTGCGCTCTTTGTTGAATGCAACGGTTTATTTTTATCTCTTGAATGATACAAAGATAAAAATGTTTTTACAACATTCGTCTCATGATGCAATTTGCGCAGAATTTAGATAGCCTGTGTACACATGTCGTCGCATAAATTTGATGTCAAAATGTCGATTGTGCAGGAACAAAACTAACCAAGTAATTCTTGCTGCGGAAACCACCCGACACTCATAACATTTCCTGTAATATCATCCATCAAATTATCAGGATTATTTATTTTCCAAATCACATTCAGGTTGAGCTTTGG
>JASGXE010011134.1:0-14423 GCA_030068105.1 Sinentomon sp. SZTP_YWyxl
CTGAGTTGCATGAAAAAAAGATTTTTTTCTGTCCCAAAGCTATCTGTACCTGACCTGACCCTGTCCTCTCTCGGAAAAAACAATGCTCGCTGGGGGCCCCAGCCTGCGCCATCTAAAGTCGCGGCAGGGTTTGTAAACTGCCCCAACTACAAAATGCTGCTCCATATGTATTCATAGGCGTTTGTTCGAAGTGTTGCGGGTTGTTGTCGAAAACTTTTGTCAATAGTTTACAATAGTTTTTTTAATGTTGCCGAAAACTTTTGTGTAATGGAACGCAGAAAACCTTTTTACATGACCTTGTACCTATGGCTGGAATCAAAGCTCACCTCCACCTCCACGAAATAACACACTACAACTACACAGCACAACAATTGTTGTGAACAAGTCCAGAAACCACTTTTTAATTTGGCACATTATTTTTCTTTGGTTTCGACTTTCGAGAGAGCAAAGATTATGTGGTTTTTTGGCCCAAAACCATGAGTCATAGGTCATTGATTGACGGTATGACCTCGGTGACCTCGGTTCACCTCGGTCACCGTCTTGTGAAGAGCGTCCATGAGACTTCTGGAGTCGCAAACACATGTGTATCTACAAGCCCTTTCTTTCTCGGCACTTTCTCGTGTTGTAACGACCAATACATGCCGCGTAGCTGATGGCGTGAGCAAGGTAGTTTTGTTCGTGGACACCTGTAAACAGATGGCTCATCGGACCTGGAAAATAGAGCAAAGAGGAAGGGAAAAAAAATTCATTTTCAGTTCATTTTGAATTGGTGAGCAGTTTTTGTTTGATAAATGTTTCTAAGCAGTGGTCGCCATTCTGAATGGATCAGCAGGCGATACAACCACGTCAAGAGGTTAAAAACAAAGTTTTATTTTTTATGACTTTGTTTTTAACCTCTTGAGGTGGTAGTCTCGCCTTCTGATCCAGTTAAGTATTTGAATGACGAATAAAGTGAATCCGCACGTGGATTCGATGCAACGCTTCCGCATCGTCCGAGACTGCGAACCAATCCGAAAGCGGCAATGGACAAGCTGGTGGCCCCCCGCTAAGCGGTCCATATACACCAACGGATTTTCGGCAGCAAAGCGCAAAATGCACTTCGACTTGTGCACAAGTGTCTTTTCTGGACCTGCTATTGATTTAGTATAAAAATAGCCATCGCAACACGCTTTGAGTGCAGGGATTTTTCAGCACCACCTTGTCTAACCTCTGGCGAACACCGCATAAATGGCTATCGAAACACGCTTTGAGTGGAGGACTTTCTATACACCACAAGCCTGACCTCTGGGATCACCTAAAATACGAGTATAGCCAACGCAACACGCTTTGAGTGGGAATCTTTCTTCTACAATACATATAGCCCAACCTCTGGTGAATACCTCAAATGGCCATCGCAACTCGCATTGATTGCGGGGATCTTTCCATGCCATATCTCCCAACCTCTGGTGAACATTGCAACTCGCTTTGAGTGCGTGGGTAGATACTAGAGAGTCTAACCTCTGGCGAACACGGCCACATCCTCTCCACCGTGAGTCTCAGATGACCTGGGTACGGCTGCCTGCTGATGGAAGTTAGGATCGTTTGCCTGATCTTCGGTCAACTTTGGTCTGGTAACAATGGATCCGCCTGTCGTATCGAACTGAATGACCTCACCGTTCGTATAGGAAAGGGTCGAATAGGGAAGACCATCCACATCGGACACTTCAGCAAGACCTGATATGTGATAATGGAAAAAGAAATCGGGTTTGAAACTGCGTCCAAGCATGCAGCGAGCGTCAGCCGGAAGGTAAACGACGGCAATGCTTTTTGGATGGCAGTTTGTTGTGGCCCAATGTGTTTTGGATGCTTTGCCATGTCCGTGCAGAAGGATGTTTGATTCTTATTTCTTGTCAGTGAGTTTGTCGAACGGCTGCAGGTGAAGAACTGACATGCCATGACTTGATGGTTTCTCATGGATTCCGAGCTGATGCCCCCTCAATCTCACCAACCATGCCACAAATATACAGGGTTTCCCAAAAGTCACTTGACAACCCCTGCTATTTGCAAATTTTCAATCTTCTCGTGTGGGGCTACAGATTTCAGGGCTCAGATTGGGTACGCTGCCTGTTGCAGATGTTATCCATTTCAATTGAAACAAACTCCACTCTAAGCTTCCAGAGTTGTCTCAAAACTGCACTGCACTTTTCTGGGGTTGTCAAGTGACTTTTGGGAAAACCTGTATACATATACAGGGTAGCCCAAAAGTCTTTGGCCATAGGAAAAATTAAAAATTGCTGTTTTACCATATTTTGTGATCTGAAACTTTTTCTATCTCTAACCACGTCTCGCTGCACTTCAATTGGAACAACATGTGCACATTTTGGGATGTCCAGAACCCTTGGCCATTGCAAAAAATTAAATTTGCTGGTTTTGCCATATTTTGTTATTTGTGACTTTTTCGAGCTCCCGCCACAGATGTCACCACTTTATTCGGTACTAAAATTTCCAATAAAGTCTTTGCATCCGTGGTTTGCGCTGGAAAAGTTTCAGGTCTCAAAATATGATAAAAATAGCAAATTTGCATTTTCCCTATGGCCAAAGACTTTTGGGCTACCCTGTATACAAATTCACTCTTTCATTTAGGCCAGAACTGAAAAAAGAGGATCTGCATCAGAATAGAAGTTGAAAAGCATGGCCACAATGCCAAAAGATTTCGAACATAAGAGGGTTTTAACTCAGGGTCCAATTAGAATACATGGCGCTGCGCTGCAAAAACATCATGACACTCGTGTAAGGCGTGAAGTTTTCATCAGGCCCCATTGAAATTAAATGACCCCTGCATAAGCTTCAAAATTTCTCGAAGTTCTTTTCTTGAAAATTTCTCGAAAATTTCTCGAATTCCAAAATTTCTCGATGAGGTGCAACAATGCTTTCTTTGAAAGTCATAACGCGCCCCTAGAAATTCAAAAGCTGCAAAACGCATTGAAAAGCATGATGTGTGTTGCGTATGCTGGAAAAAAGTTAGGCGCAAATGCAGAGTTGGACCCTTTGATCGTGGAGATCTTTTGTTGGTTACACTTCGAAAGCACTCACTATCAGGCGGAGGCGGCCTATTATGAGGCGGCGGAGGCGGCGGAGGCGGCGGAAGCGGCGAAGGCGGCGATAGTGAGTGCTTTCGAAGTGTAACTCTTTTGTTCTGTTCGCACATGCATGGGGAATTTGGTCAATCTGCCTTTTCAATCAGTCGTCACATGTGGATACTGGAACTTCGTGGTTGTTTTCTGGGCCGTATTGGCGTATATCAAGCAGTACTTTGATGACAAGATATTAGCAGACACCAAGCGATTGGTTGACAACCAGAAATGACCGGTCAGGTCAAGTTCGGTTAGCTTTGACAAAGAATGAAGGACAAAACGTACATCATGTCCAGGAAATAATTGGTTAGGTACAGTGGCGGCGGAATTAATTAATTATTTATTTATTTTTATTTATTTCATAAATATCAACAATCAAGTTGAACGTCATATGGATATAAAGCAATAAAGACCAACAAAACACAATACAAAATAAACAAACAACACACCTCAAGAACGGCCAAACAGGCAAATAGGAAGTCAATGAGGCCGGACTGCACTCACAATTTTTTATTGGTGAATCAGATGAGTAATCCAGAATTAGTTGATGGGAGGCAATGATTGGGGGAAGGATGACGAAGGCAAAAGGGCATTCCATTCCCTGACTGCGAAAGAAAAAGCTGTTGAAATGCTTATTGAATTTGACAATTGGCTGTTCAATATGGTATCCATGGTCAGTTCCACGAGGAACAGGCCTTACTCTAAATGAAGGAGGCAATTTAGTGCACACCCCACCTTGCAATATAGTTTGTAAAAATTAATTAATGTACCCATACGTGTAAAAAATTGCAACCGTTCAGATTTTGGCAAAAAGTCTGTCCGTGGGGAGTTCAAGTCGGGATAAAAATTGGTCAAATTGATAAAAATTTGACCCCCTGCCTCACATTTTTCCGAAGCGTTGGGGCAGGGGACCACATTTACGCCTGGGCGCAAATTAAACCTCGACTTGAACTCCCCACGGTATGCTGCAGTAATTACAGATCCTCTTTTGCAACCGAGGTCAAAATCTGACACCTCAAGAACGCCTTGTTGAAATCTGGCGCTTTAATTTACCGCCTGCATGAGAATAAAAAGAAATAAAAAAAGTTTCGGAGGCAACATTTAAATGGGAAAAACACATGTGTTGGTACATTAATTCCGCCGCCACTATACACTAAGTTGTAGATGTTGCTGACTGTAAAGGTTTACCGGATATTTACCGTTTTGAATGCAAACGGCGGGTCCTCTTATGGCCAGCAAAAATATCGTGCCAAACTCACAACTGCCAAAATACGGTGAGCTGAGAATGCTTCACACTCTTCCATTAAAAAACACAGAAAAACTTTAATTTCTGCGCCGAGAATGAAGTTTTCGACCGAGTTTTGATTGTTGAAAGAATTCTGAATTCACTCTGAGCACGCAAAACGCAGT
Organism: Sinentomon sp. SZTP_YWyxl; assembly: GCA_030068105.1. NCBI lineage: Eukaryota > Metazoa > Arthropoda > Protura > Sinentomata > Sinentomidae > Sinentomon > Sinentomon sp. SZTP_YWyxl. The sequence continues at coordinate 4,524 of JASGXE010011134.1, forward strand.
GACGGCAGGGGTCAGGTCAGGCTTGATTATAGCTTTAAGAAATCACGAAACAAAATCGAAAAAATCACTTCCCGCGTTTTTACAAACCTTGCCGCGACTCTAGATGACAGAGAGCGCTTTGTGCAAGAATGCTCGATTGGGGCCCTGCACTCGCACGAAAAAATGTATTTTGTCATACCCAAAGCTTTGTACCATAGATTAAGAATAGGTATATGGTTAATGCACTGCTGGCGCCCTCTGTGGAATGAGTTTGCGGAATTTAAAAACTTCCGCCAGATGGCAGGTCGATCGCCTGACACACAACTTCGCCGCCTTTCAATTGAGATCAGCTCAGTGATTTGCAACTCGTTCAGTTTGTTTTTGTTTCGGTCTGTTTCATGCGCTGCTTTTTTCATTTTTCTGGTTGTTTTCTTGTGCCAGGATATTCACAATGTGCCAATTCGGAGGCAATTTTTTACCGAATTGAGAAAATGAGAGCGAACACGGGGCCTGCAAAACGGGCCCGCGACTGATGGACTGCTGCAGGGCGGATTTTTTTTAATCGACAAGGGGCCGTTGTCACACATATGCCACCAAATGATCGTATCACGTTCATTCACAGTCCAGTTCATGGGCGTTTATCCCTCTGAGACGTTTCGTCCATTGGGCCAACAAGACCATGGGCAAGGGACCCGTGCTGAAAGTGGGTCCGTTTTCCGGCTCGAGGAAAAAAACATTCGGCCGCACGTTTTAAAATTCCAGTTCCAACCTGGCATGTGCGATTGGCTCTCCCAGGTGTGACATAATTTCGTTTCTGGAATACAACCCAAAACGAACCCTCTGCAACTTTGAGGGGCTCTGCACTCAGACCCACACCAAGGGCTCTGCACTCAGACCCACACACACCAAAAGGGCTCTGTAACCCAGTCTGGGCTGCGCCCAGATTCTTCACTTGAGGCCATGCTCCCTGCAGAAACCTGCAATGGTGTCCCTGTGATGGAGCCAAATCGGTGCCCCACCATGGCCCAGAAAATTTACAGCCTGCATGCATGCAGTGTTGGCGAAAAGAAACCCATTGTTGTTGCCCTTTGGTGTTGTTAGCCGAACAGTGAAAAAAAAATTGACCCGATCTGGTATTGAACCCAGAACCTCTTGCAACCAAATCCAATGCGATAGCCACTACACCATGGCGTTCCGCACTTCAAGCGTTCTGTTTTTTGCGTTTCCATTTGACGATGATGTGGATTGCCTCGCAGAAACGAGGCATGCAGGGATGCCCACGTCGATTCGTTCGTTCTCAGTCCTTTGTGCACAGAATTTCCGGAGCAAACGAATTGGAACTTTGTTTGATTTTTGGTTTTGGGATGAAGAAAAACATTGAAAACTGAACCTCCGAACACATACGTTTCTGTCCCCATCGGTTCCAGTTGTTTGCTGTGGAAAGCAAGAAATCTGGCACAATGATGCGGGTTGTCCATAACGTTGAGTCGAGGCCCATGATTTTTTTTATCCAAAACCCGCTGTCGTTTCACATTTTCTGACAAGGTTTTCTTCAACTAATAGTTTTCCAGACTCCCTCGTGGGAGGCCCCCTTGTGGGCGACCCCCAGGGGGTCTACACCTTGCATGAAGTTTCGTGCACCCTCCAACAAAACCTCTGGGACACCAATTTCGCCCCCAAAATGAACCCTGAAATTTCGTCAGCTTCTGGGGTCTCCGACCCCCAGATCCCCGGCATTAATTCCGCCCCTTGGAACCCCGCTGGGGGATACCCCCAGACCCCAATTACTGGGGGACTCCGACCTCTATAGGTACTCACGTCTGGGATGCGCCCAGATCCTTCGCGAAGAGAAGACCACCCCGAAAACGTCACCCCCAAGTTCGAGATTCTGGCAAAAGCAGGTATTGTTCCACCTGAGAGTGGAAGGCAAACCTTGGCGAAATTATCAATTCTGAAGGCAGGACGATGTTCAGCGTACATTTTCCCATGAGATCGCACAAAGTTTTATTCCATTAGCCGCAGAGATATCGCCATTTTCCAGCGAAGATGTTTGAAACTCCATTTGATTCTGTTGTCGGAAACTTCCGACTTTGTGTATCATGCGATCGCCGCGCCTCTGGCGGAATTTGTGAGTTTTCAGGTCCCAGTGCATTAACCATATATTCTTAATCTATGCTTTGTACCCTGTCTCCCCTCGGAAAAAATAATGTTCGCTGGGCGCCCCAGCCTGCCATCTAAAGTCACGGCAGGGTTTGTAAACTGGCGTCACGGAAGTCAGTGAGACACTCCTAATGTCGCTCTTATGTCTCAAAAACATTGAAATCTCATGGAAGATTATGGTAAACGCGAAATGTGCCCGCGCTGAATACAATGAACTCATACCGAGAATGCTGTGGCCCCGCTTTGGATAGCCCTGGATCACAAAGGCGTGAGAGTGGTCGGCCGTAACCACAATCAAAGTGTCGTTGAGTGGTCCAAATTTTGCTAGGGTCTTCAGAACGGTGTCCACTGATCGGCTGAATTCTTGCGTCTCGGTCAGCGAGTAGAAGGCGTGATTGTAGTGGTGGTAGGTGTCGATATTGGAACCCTCAACCTGGAATCAGAAAAAAGCAGAGAAAATCACCCATTACGCGTTTCTTTTCTGTTTGCGCACGGTATGATGGAGGAATCACTTAATCTGTAAAGGGTCACAATGGAAAGAGTTTTGCAAAGAGCCGACTCTTTGGAGAAAACATTCGTTAGAAGGTTAGAATTTGACACATATGGAACGCTTTGTTGTGATCCGGCACTTTTATTTCTACCAGCTGCACAGATCTGACATTTTTGTGGGATTTGCGGCGAGAGCAGGAATGACCTTTTTAAGAGAGTTGATTTGGTGATCCTGCATTCTGGTGTCCACAGTTCCATTCAAAAGTCTCTCTCAGCCCCCGCTAAGTTTTTAAGATTTACAATCATTTCTTGTGCTGCTCTTTTCACATTTTCGAATCCAGATTGCGTTGTGTCATGCTTCATGCGAATTAAAAGAAGCGTGACACCTTTAAGCTCCCGCAATTGCTTCATAACTCCAATGCACTCATCTGCCCGGGTAGCAGAGGAACGTGGCAGGAACGTTCAGCGGAATATGGCAAACACTTGTCTGTGCCAGGTGGCTGCCATTTGGATATGGTCGGTGTGGCACCACGATGCTGGCCACTATGGCAGGAATGTGGCTTTCTCCAGTGACAGCGATATGTTTTTCCACCGTGGTGGGGACATGGCATGCTCCCGTGGCGAGAATGCTATTTTCCACCGTGGAACGAGACAAACCACCGTAGCAATCACATTCCTGTCACGGGAGCATGCCATGTCCCCACCACGGTGGAAAAACACATCGCTGTCACTGGAGAAAGCCACATTCCTGCCATAGTGGCCAGCATCGTGGTGCCACACCGACCATATCCAAATGGCAGCCACCTGGCACAGACAAGTGTTTGCCATATTCCGCGGAACGTTCCTGCCACGTTCCTCTGCTACCCGGGTGGGGTTATCAACTGATTTTAAAGAGCCCTTTTTGAAAGAGCCCTTAAAAAGCTCCTTTTGACTTTTGAAAGAGCCCTTATCAACTGACTTTTGCAGGAGTGGCGGAACGCACCCTATTTAACTGTTGCCTCCGAAACTGTTATTTCTTTCATTACTCATATGCAAGCGGTAGAAATTAAAGTCCCAGATTGTGACAAAGGATTCCAGAGGTGTCCGATTGAACCTCTGGCTGTGAAAGATGATCTTAAATTTCTCTTGCATGGTGTTTTTGTTAAAATCTGAACGCTCGCATGTTTACATGCATGTGAAAATCAATTCCGTCGCCACTCTGAATACGCATACGTCAAAAATCGGCCCAATATCGCAGATGTTCCGACATTTCACCGCCGAACTTCCAGAACTTACAAGCAGAAGCAGTTTGTCGGACTGTCTGTTCAGCACTTCCACAGCAGCTTCGGCCATTTCACTCAAACTTGGTTCACCCGTTGGTCCCTTATTTCGTTCGTACTCTGCCCGCAACAGACCGTTTGAAAACAACCCTATGTAGGTAATGAAAGAGAAAATTTTATTCGTTTATTTCGTTTGGGCAAAGATTACATACATACCCATAGCGTTTCATGAAGAGGTACTTTGATGCTATCATTGGGGCTGAACTCGGATCGGGGGACTGGGATAGAACGGACTGAGGCAGAAGTGAACTGGGGCAGAAGTGGACTGAGGCAGAAGTGGACTGAGGCAGAAGTGGACTGAGGAAGAGTTCTGGAGGGGGTATTGGCATGGAGAGAGATAGGTTGTACCTTTCCTAACCTAACACTTAACCTAACCCGGAGAAATGGAAAAAATCCTCCTAAAATGGATGAATTCTACCTCAGTCCAATTCTGCCTCGGTCCGTTTTATCCTTGTCACCGGATCCCCGAAGATATGGTACTATGGGAACATGGAGAACCATTTTTATCAGCCTGGTATTTACCAACTGCCAGAGATCCATTGGGACGATGTTTTCAGTGACATCGAAAAATTTGTTTCCATTTTTTGGTTGGACTGGACTTAACGTGCGAGAAATTCACCGTTATTGGACAATTATTGATAATTCTGATTGCTTGGTTTGCCGATCTCTCGAGATATCCATGTGGTCAAATTCTTGTCACCAATCACAAAATAGACTAAATTTATGTCGGCGAAGGGGTTTTGCGTTCAAGAGAAAGAGAAATACTCACCCAGTATTTCGTCTGCTTTATCCTCTCTTGCTCTACGCAGCTCATCTGAATTGGTGACGTAGGCGACCTTCGATGTGCCGTCGTTGGCCTTTTCGTCCAACCACTCCTGGACGAAATCTCTCCCGTCTGTTCTGACGCAGTAGTCGGTCAATATTGGGTCTTCGTCCGAGAAGGTTGTGTTGACCCGATAGAATTGGCGACCTCCGCCCATTCTCACCTAGTGAGAAGCAGTAAGTTGGAACAAGAAGTTTATAAAGACACAAGTTGACCGCAAAAAATAGTTGGCATTTCCGGCGCTTTAGACGCTGCTGAATTGGTCAACCGACCACGTGGAGATATCACAGTGCGGCGGTATTACCTAGCGGAGATATGACGCACGGCCACATATCTCCCACATCTCCCGCTGGGCCATATCTCCACAGGGTCATTTGTCATGGCTTGCAGTGAAACATGGGGCGAGTCAAGATTAGCCAAGACCAGCCAAAATCCAAAATGAGCTAAAACGTTTTTCAACGTGAACAAGCAAGCCATGACTCCATGTATGCCATCGTGTTCCCATCGTCAGGGATGCGATCCCAGGTCAAATAGTTCTACCCCAAGACCCGCGTCCTCCAAAAATCCCCTCATGATACCTAAAATCGGAAAAACAGTGCTAAAACGAATCTAGACCGAGCCAAAATTTTTATAGTGAACAGGCCTGCCATAACTACATCCTGTATTCTAACCGCCGATTTTAGGTTTTTGGGGGGAGGATTATCTGGAGAACGCGGGTAGGGGGTAAAACTATTTGGCTTGGGATTGTATAGCGGCGACGGAATTAATGTACTCATACATGTAAAAAATCGCGACCTTTCAGATTTCGGCAAAAAATCGATGCTGCAAAAATCCTCTTTAACAAGCGAGGTCAAAATTCTAGACCTCTAGAACACTCTATTGCAATCTGACGCTTTAATTTCTACCGCCTGCATAAGAATAAAAAGAAAGAAAAAAAGTTTCGGGGGCAACAGTTAAATGGGAAAAACACGTGTGGGTACCTACATTAATTTTTTTTAAAAGGGGGATTGTTTGCAAGAGCACGGGTCTGCATCAAGGGGGATTGTTTGCAAGAGCACATCAAGGGGGATTGTTTGCATCAAGGGGGATTGTTTGCAAAACTGTTTGTCCTGATATTGCGCTCCTTGACGAGGTTGACACGATGGCATGGAGTTTGCTGTTTCACAGGCTTGTTCACTCTGAAAAACGTTTTCGCAAGGTCTGAGTTCAATTTTTCAAAAAAAAAAAAAAAACGTGGGAATTGCGGCATTCTGAGAGACACGGTTTACGGATTTACCTCGCAGCTCGGAGTTAGCGTTACACCGGTCGCATATTTAAGAAATGACTACGCGTTTGGACAGTTTTCCACCTAACTCCGTGTAAAACGGGTAAAAACTCTAGAAACATTGGAAAAAGATTAGGTTAGGTTTGGTTAGAGTTGGTTAGGTAAGTTAGACACGTCAGGTTGATCAGTTTTATTTTTCACTTTTTCGACATGCCCAAAATCGGGATGGGCCCCCAAATGCGTACTCATTTCTTAAATTCGCACCCCGGTCATGATCTCTCCGCCGAAGAGAATCCACACAGTTTCCATACAGAATCCAGTTTTTCCAAAAATCTTAGCGTTTCATTTTTGCATGTGGGAGTCAAGGAGTTCTGTCACCAGTACGAATATATCCAACGTCCTCGTCTGCAATGACACCGAACTTGACCTTCATGACCCCATTTCCTTTCATTCTTTGAAAGAACCATGACGCCGCAAGCGTCCCGAAATGCAAGAGTTCCTGCTCTTCTTGTTGCTTCGACGCAAAAAGACACCACTCAGAACTGACCTTTAGGTTCCTTCCCACTTGGTCCTCCATCATTTGCCTTGCAATGTCCTTACATCCGAGTGCAACCGCCTCCGCAGTAAGGTCAGTATTGCACTGCCAATAACGCCTCGGGGCGTGTGAATAGACGGCCGCAAGGGTTGCATCGGTGGCCACGGTTGTGCCGACGAATCCTGCGAAAAGAAACGACGATTCTGTGCTTTTGTATATAATCATTGATGGTCATTCTGTGCTCTGATCATTATGCGGCGATAATTCTGTGCTGTGATAACTATGTATGTGATCGTAATTATTGATCCGACTGAATGTTGATCACACGAGTACGTGACCATAATAACGGCCACAATGATCATAATTCTCGGTGCTCATTCTACATGTGTTGTAGTTGTTGATCATGATCACAATATGATCATATTTCACACAATATGATGACAAGAATGATGACCATATCATTGACATATGATTGAACATTACGTGATCATGCTATACGATCACAATGATGTGTGATAATTCCGCCCATGATCATTATTTGATAATATCACTTTGAATTCTGACGATGATCATTATGTGATCACAACAATCATTGATCACATGTGATTATACATGCTCATGTGGTTATAAACAATGATATAATGATCATTGCAACTGTGCTTTGCAATTGAAAGGGAAATTGAAATTGATTGCAATTCTGTACTCTATGCGGGCAAGAAAGTGAAGGACCAGGACCATCCATCAAGTTTTTGATGTGGGAAATTTGCTTTTGGGGAAAGTGCGATCATTTGGAGATGGGTCAAGATAGAGCAGCCATTTTCCGGAAGCCGAACTTCCCGAATTTCAGGTTTTCCTGAATTTCAAGCCATGCCTATGGTTCTGACGTATTTTGCATCTGATAAATTTGGAACACAGCAGCAATCGAAAGCGAAATGCGAGAATTCGCACTTTGGGAACATTTCCGAATATAACTCATGACATTTCGTAGCAATGTGAACTGGGAGAGTTACCAACCTGTGAACCGGACTCAACTGTAAGCTGGCACTTTCCTATCCTATACCCTAACGTTACTTTTCCGCGTAATCATCCAAATCTGCCCTGTTCACGCGTGCACGTACTCCGCATTGGCGGCTTATATTAATATTTGTCACAGTTTTCAGACAGCACAACACTCTGCGATATAAGATAAAAAAAATCAGAGCAGTCGCCATTGATCAAAATCATGGATGACGTCGCATATTTTGGCTGAAAGAGCATGCACTGAGAACTCGCCCAGATCGCTCCATTATTGACCGGAAGTCAGGAATTCCGAACTGATTCAAGCAATTCACAGCGGAAGCTTTTCTTTTGCAAAATAATTGAAGGCCAAAAAACACCGGCTTCAATGCTGCAAAAAGCATAGCGGTGGTGTGATGTGTGTGGCATAATTCAGAAAAAAGTAAGGCGAACATGTCGACGCCAGGAAACGCAGATCGGTGTTCACGTGAATGTAGGGCCAGGCGCGTCCAGAGGGGTGCCAAGGGTGCCTTGGCACCTGGCAGCTGCCCTTTTTGGGCACTCGGAAGGAAAAGTGCCCTTTTCCAGTGCCCTTTTCCTTCCCGCAGGTACCTTCCCTTTGCGTTGTCTTTGCACGCCGGTGATGTGGGCCCTTGTAGAAAGGATATACAGGTTCTGCTAAAACCCTCTGAACATTGGAGAAATGTCCAAGACTTGGCCAAAGGGGGCAGGGCCATCCAATTGCAACAGTGGTTGACACAGTTTCACGCCTTACAAGAATGTCATGATGTCTTGCGGCGCATATTGCATGTGTTGTAAATGGCACCTGTTCCAAAATTCCAAAATTCAAAAAATTCAAAAAAAAATTAAAATTTAAGATTTAAATTCAAATTAAAAAAAAAACCAATGAGTTCTTAATGAACATTGCCCCATGTTCGAAGCGTTTCGGCGGGACGTGTCTGCGTATAGCCAATTCCTTACCGGTTGCGAACTTTTGTTTCTGCGCCCACGAAAAGATGTTTTCAGTCCTGTATCCGGGCTTCAGAGAGGCGGCGCAGTCGTACTCGTTCACGTTGGCGTCGACGCCCAAAATGCCGTAGTTGGTCTTCACACCAGAGAAGATGGCCTGAGCCGACGCAGCTGAATCCGTCACCTGCTTATTGACAGCGTATGTCTGCGGAAAATAGATGAGGTTTACAATAATGCGTGGTTTCAAAACTGGTAAAAATATGAGAGTATACCCATAGAAGAAGTATACTATTAGTATTGTTCTTCTATGGTACACCTACGCTTTGCCCCCCATCACTTTACCGCATCATGCATACTTGAAAAAACAGTCCACTTTATGTGGATACATTTGATTTTTATCAAATGTCTCCCGTTTCATTCATTGTTTCATGCATCAACAGTCTCCCGACTTGTTTCACGCGAACGATTCGGAAGGATATACTTGCGGGAATGGCGTGTGTGTTTTTTCTAAATTTCACATCGCCAATGTTTGGCCTCAATTGGACAATATTTGGGCTCATGCTGGGCAATATTTCGCAAGATTTGGCCTCAATTGGGCAATATTTGGGCTCCTATTGGTCAGTATTTGGCACAATTGCGCAATATTTAGGCTCACATTGGGCAATGTTTGGCCTCAATTTAGCCGTGTTTGGGCTCAAGCTGGGCAATATTTGGGCAATGTTTGGCCTCAATTGGGCAATATTTGGGCTCATGTTTGGCAATATTTGGGCAATATTTGGTCTCAATTGGGCAATATGTGGCCTCAATTGGGCAGTATTTGGGCTCCTGTTGGGTAACATTTCGGCAACATTTGCCGCAATTGGGCAATTTTGGGCAATGTTTGGCCCCCATAAGGCAATGTTGGGCAATATTGAGCAATATATAGGCAATATTTGGCCTCAATAAGGAAATATTTAGGCTCATATGGGCAATATTTGGGCAATATTTGGCCTCAATTGGGCAATATTTGGGCTCATGTTGTGCAATTGGGTGCATGTTGTGCGCAATTTCACCAATCCTGATACACACTAGACGGTTCATAGACCGACACATGACGGACGCTTGACAGTGTTTCCTCGCTCTTTGCGTGTTCGCCTGACGCTGACATGTGACGCTTTTTATGACACCTAACAGCCACTTGATAGTTGGCCCAAACACATAATGCGACATAATATGCACCTTATCAAAAGTCTTCGAACACAGGAGCTCGGTTTTAACTCAGGGGCCATTCGGAATACATGGCATCGCGCGCTGCAAAACATCATGACACTCGGCGTGTAAGGTGTGAAGTTGCATCTCGCCCTGTTGAAATTGGATGACCCCTGTG
>JASGXE010011135.1:0-14185 GCA_030068105.1 Sinentomon sp. SZTP_YWyxl
AATGCAGACGGAAAACCAAGGGGGATTAAATTTTTTCACCGATAAGGAAAAACCACCGAATGGGTATTTCGCGGTTCCGTGAACTCAAGCGAAGATGCAGTTCGTGGTGACGCTTTATGGGGTATCCAATCCAGTTACCCCAGTTTCCCAAGGAAGTTGCCGATCTGCAGTTCTGGCAAGCAAACTGATGCTGTTGTTCTCCAACCCGTTTCAAGGATGCCATCTCACGACATGTTACTGCTGTGGAACTGTCGCAATGAATCAAATTGGCAGGGGCGCCCATCATGGGTGAGTTGGGGGATGCATCCCCCAAGGAAACTGATATTTTCTGGGGGATTTTGTTGCCTTGCCTCATCCCCCGTTAAAAAACCCTTTGTTGAAGACGAAGTCCCCACGATGCCCGCAATTTTGTTATGTTCGTACCAGTTAGAAGTTGGAATTTTTCAATGAAGAAAAGCGCTGTATCTAAATTCAATATTGAATTTTCTGCAATATGATTGTTTATATGATTGTTGAATCGTGGATATTAGTCCTCTGTGTACGTACCAGAAGTCAATTCATCAGGCCTTGGCCCCCTTCTGTTCTTCTTGTCCCCCTTTTTACCCATGCGCTACCCGGCTACCCCCTTTTCATGTTCCTTGGTTGGTCCCCCTTTTACCCATGCTCAGACCCCCTTTCATATTCCCTGCCTTTTGAATTTCTTGACCTTGACCCCTTTTACCCCTGCTCCCCTCTCTATTCCTTGGTCCAACTTTTGTTTTGCTTCTTCATCCCTCTCTTCCTTTATTCCATGCACTGCTCCTTGACTGGAGTGCAGTGAATTGGTTTCACTAATTTCCATTCCAGTTTTTCATACTTTCTTTTCTCTGCCCTTCTAGTATTGTTGAATAGCCCTTGCGCTTGTGCCATCTCTCAGTTCTCAGTGCCAATCATTGAATGGGTCCACCACAATGATAATTGTGAAACCAATGGTGAGCAATGCCAACCTTCCTCAGACAACTGCAGAAGTTTAGAGCATAATTTTAATGGGCATATTTTGTATATCTGTCTCTGTTTTTTGTCATTACAAGGAATGAGTGTTTGTTTATTCTCATTTCCTCATCTATTGGATTGGTAGGTACCTACCTACTCTCTCATTGTCTCATCCTCAGTCTCTGTGAAGAATAGAGTGCCTATCCGTATCCACATTTCAGAAGAAAATATTGTACTCTTGACGCACAGGATGCCATCTGGAGAGCCCAAATTTTTCAAAAGGCTCCAGCTTTTGGGGGACTCCGTCCCCCAGACCCCTGCTCTTACTTCGCACCAGACCCCCCATTACCAGTTAAGTCATCTTATCCCCCTGACTTTGATGGGTATGGGAATGTATGGTGAACGTCAAAGCATGCATATGTTCAGTGTTGACGGGGGAACCGCGTGCAGCATTCAGGCAGGCTGTTGGCTGATCTGTGGAGGTTGGGAGGTTGAAAAAGACATAAACAAACACAAATTCACATGGGTTATGAAGAAACTCAGAGGAAGCCACAGAAAATTGCATGGTTCAACTTTTCGGGTCGGATCGGTGGCCTCATCGATAACTGTCTTATTTGCACTGTCGAGTGTCTCCAGAGCCCCCTTTGCCTGTTCTGTTGTTGTGTTTTTATTTTCCTTGTGGCCTATCTCTTCATAACACACACTATCAAACTGTAGCACATGTTATCAAATTTCTCTATCACTTCCAATAATAAGGAATACCACTGCCGATACATACGAGGACACCTTCTAGGTCTAGTTCCTCTGAATTTACTTGATACATCCTCCACATTGGCTGTGATCTTTCAAGACTTTCTAGGTTTGATCCATTGCAATTTACAGCATCAACATCATCGGCAGTGATCTTTCGATCGAGAAGAAATATTGTCATGCCTTGTGCTGTGATGCGCTTTCGCCAACTTTGAAGCGCCACGCGTTCAATTTGAAGCCCTACAGCAGGCAACAATCTTTCCGCAGTTTGTCTGGTAGAACACACTTGCCTTTCAAACAAACTTGTGGATGCCGCCAGCTTCACAATCAACAACATCGGAGGGACGGATGGATGATTACATTGCCGTTGGAGCTCGGATGAACCTTTCGTTCGCCGGGTGTGGTTTTTTAGGAATATACCATGTTGGTGTGGCTGCCTGTTTCAAAAAGTATGCTCCACATTTGACTGTGAACAAAGTGTCCGGTGCATCGGCTGGTGCAATTGCTGCCTGTACCATTCTCTGTGAAGCTCCGCTCGGTGAGTCTAGGACCCTCTCTACTTGCATTGCTAGGTAGGTACCTAGGTACGTACCTATTTTTCGGTCTTTTCAGCTAGGAAAGGGTGTCTGTTGATTCACATTAACATCCATGTTTCACGGAATTGGGATTGTCATGTATGCAAGATTGGCCAAAAGTGTTTCATTTAGAATCATTTCCTTGGTGAGGTAGGTAGGGACCTAGCTTTTTTCCTGGTGGTACAATTGAAGCAAGTGCACCACGAATGGGTCTATCAACATTTACCATTTCTGGTGAGATGAGTGAGCCTTATCCATTCGTAGATGAAACAGACACACGACCGGTTTCGCCTTCACTCGGAGGGCTTCTTCAGGTGCAAGATCCAATAATAATCCAATTGATAATCCAATTCTAAAGATAATTTTGCCAACCAGCCTTGATATTTGCCATCAAATCATCTTCCAACAGCCTCAGGTGGCTTCCACGTGCCAATGGTGCCTTCTTCTCCAGCACCCATTTTAGCTTGTTGCATCTTCATCATGTGATCGTCTTTCATCGCTGTTGTTTTTATATGCACCTGAAGAAGCCCTCCGAGTGAAGGCGAAACCGGTCGTGTGTCTGTTTCATCTACGAATGGATAAGGCTCACTCATCTCACCAGAAATGGTAAATGTTGATTTCCTAGTGGTTTTTTTTTTTAATTTTAAGTAAGAGCCAAGCCAAATTAGAGCCACCTATTAGAGCCACCTACCTACTTGAATGGTTTCAGCTTCATGCCTGTCCACATCGTGTGGAGCAAGCCAAGTTTGCCACGGAATTTTATTGTCTTATCCTATGGGCAGGAAGGAAACAGCAGGTTTTCAGCATGCAACAGGCAGATGCCATGCCAGGCAATGAGCTGACAAGCAACATGTGGTGAGGGTTGAGCGGTTAGTTCAGGTTTGGCTGGATTTTATTAAGAAAGAGCAAAAAGCTGTAATGTAAAAACCCACTAATACCTAGCCTCTTCCCACATAGGTAGGTCGCAGAGAGGCACTCAGAGCTGTTACTACCAATTTGCATTTCACTCAGAAACGTTTTGGCTTTCTGAGAGGCCATTCATTGAACGCCAAAGCTGCTGTCAACTGAATGCTGAGGTAACGTTTTTTTTTACAGGGGACAGAGTCCCCCTGCCGATGAGTTCCATGGACAAAGAGTCCGAAGTCAGAAAATAAAATCCAATGCCAATGGGCCGACGCAATGAGCAACAAATCAGTGCACCAGGCACCACAATTTCAAGAAGGCAGGGAATGCAATGATGTGAATGAGCGCCTTCTTTTTCATGTGAAACCAGGTTGTAAATTAGGTACCTACAATTTTTATTGTTGGAATTTGGAATGAGGTCCTCATGCCTGGTGTGCTTTTGCTGGTGGCTGACAAGCCCTAGACTTTGTTAAAAAAATAATTTTTATGGGTTTCGAGTGGTTTTTCAATTTTTTAACTTCACAGGTCTCGTTTTTCCAATCAAGTTACCTTGAGACTGACTAGATAATGTTTGATCATTTATTTCCCTTTTTTCATATTTCAGGTGAAATTACAAGTGATGTTTTAAGAATAGCAACCGTTGCCAGATCAAAGACTCTGGGTGCCTTCAGCCCATCATTCAATATTACGAAAATATTGCGGGATGGACTTGAAAGGGTTGGTTTTATGCATTGGAAGTTGGCTCCTTGCTTCTTATCCCTATTGATTTTGTCTTTCCTGGATGAGATTCGTTCATTAGGTGGACCAATTGGGTGCACCATGTACATACCTGTGTATGAAGTTCCAGTTTTTTTTTCAAGTTAATCGACCTGCTGTCACTGCCTATGTTTATTTTCTTCTGCCAAACATTGTCATTAGGCCCAAACATTTTTTGTATTTTTACATTTTGGTTGCTGGATTTGTTGGTTGTTTATTGTTTTGGGTCATGATGGGCTGATGGTTATCATTGTTTGATTCAACATCAAAGCATTCCATTTCAATGCTGCTACAATTTCATTTTTGCCATGGAAAGGTACCTAGGTGTTTGCTTTTCACGTGGATTCCTTGGCGTTCCGAGTACCTTTCACCAAAAATCTGGAAGGGACTCAGTCTCCATGTATCCGCTGCTCCATAATTTTAGAGTTTAAGCAAACTAAAGCTTCAAGGCTTTTTATCTTTGCAACCTTGTACCATTGTAATGTTTTGATAATTTAACTGTCAACCCTGTTTTTCTCTTTGTTCTGGTTGAGTGTAAGACATAACATTGTGTTAAATCATTCATGTTTAGGTACCTACCTACCTACCTATAATGACAATGTTGTTTGCTGTTATTCAAAATGGGTGAACGAATAAAACAGAAACAGATTTGTGTTGGATTTACAGTAATCAACTGGCGTAACTATAGATAAAATAGATAAACACATTTTCAAGCTCATTTTACGACCTAATTTTGTCGACCAAAGACAAGATTATGCATGAACAAAATTGTTTAGCCAGTCACATTGTGTGTCAGTCACTTCTGCAATGTGGTGAATAATGGCCCATTTACTTTTGCAGATACTGCCCGAGGATGCTCACTTGAGAGTAAACGGAAAGATCAATATCTCCATGACCCGTGTTTACGACAGGAAAAATGTCATCTTCTCCCATTTCGATAGCAAGCAAGATTTGATTCAGGTGAGATCTTGATCATTACCATGTCCTCCAAAAAGTCAAATTTAGGATTTTTGTTTATTTTTTTTTATTTATCCTTTCATTCATGCCAAATTTAGCCATGATTGGAGAATCTGTGTACCTACCTGCCAACTCGGAGCCACATACCTGATTCTCCCAATATGCATTCAGCTGCATCACAGTGGGTATACCTAGCATTTTCCTCAAAGATTGAGACGTATCCCATGCTGTGGAATTGCTATGGCTGGCATAGTCGGAACGTGTTCATTGGTACCTACCAACCTCATTCAACAAAAACCATAGGTAGGTGGGTACCTACATTTTATGTTTTTGATGGGTAGTGTAGGTTCCCTATATCCCTTCTTTCGGGCGGGGACAACAGCTAGTTTGCTGAGCTTGTTGTGTCCTAGCCAGTTGTACGAGTAAGTATTTGCTGCATTCCTGACCTCTTTTAACTCACGTTTGCGCCATATCTCCTCTGACATATTGGCCTGCTCAGGTCCACTTTCCTGTAATGGAGCAAGGCAGGTCTGTTGCTTATAGGCCCTACTTGCCCTTCTTTTTATTGCTCCTGCATATCCTGTGGGCATGATGTTGAATCTACATAGGCTGCCCTGTTTGGCTCACCAGATCCAAGTGCTGAATTCAATTTAACTTCTGGCATTTGATCCGATGCCAGGGATTTATGCATTTTTGTCTCTCCTTACCATTTTTTATTTGTTTACCTACCTGTGTTTATTTTATTTGCTTTTCCTTTGTTCAAGTAGGTAGGTATATCAATACGAGAGAAGAAAATAGAAGAAAATAAAATGACGGAATTTACGGATAGGTAAATGCAGATAATAGCACTGAACAAATTTTTCTTTTTTTTGAAGCTAGGATGGCAAAGGGCGAGCCTGGGATGCCTTTAAAACCTAAAGTAGAGCATGTTTTGGGAGAATATACCTACCATTCATTATTAATTAAGCATTCACAGGAAAAATGAATATAAATAGTCATTTGACTTGATTGAATGGTTTAGGCCTACGTATTTTAAAAAAGTGTGTGGATCTTCTGTGTTGAGAATTTTCAGGAAACTGGGTGTGTATCAGCAAGTGCTTTTCCTTTAAAAATTTTCTCTCCTTTGAGTTTTCATTGGAACAAGCAGAGTTCAGTTAAGATATCTGTGACACCAGCCGTGCGCTCTTACCTTCTAGTCACAGGTAAATCTTGCTGCACAAAGTTGAACCCTTTCAATGACTTCCACATGAGAGATAATATTGAGATCTAGACAACAGTTCCGTATTCAGGATGAGGAACAACGATTGTTTTGTGAGCCATAGTTTAGATTTCACACTGGTGTGTGAGAAATTTCTTTGTAAAAACCCGGAAAAACCTTAAAAACATGCTCTTATCCCGCCATCAACATTGAATTGAAGGAAAAAAGATTGCACGGTGTTGAAAAGGCCAATCAAATTGGAATTGTCATTTCGAAGTGTTTCGATATTTCTTTCAGCCTTCATGTCAAAAGTATGCACTGAACTGAACGAGTTTGCACTCAGTCTTGCTCATGTTCTTGTTGCTTAAGTGGGTGATGATAGAAAAGAAGTGGGGTAGGAAATAGAATGGGAAGGTTAAGTTGAGGTAAAATTGGCTTACATTACTCGTAGGTACATATATCAATCAAGTGGAACCTAATGCGAGCAAGAATGAGAACCTGCCTTGTCCATTGTAGGCTGTCATATGGAACTGCTATCCAAAGAAATGAGTTTAACATGTGAGGGACTAAATTATGTGCTCCAAAAGTCATTAGTATTTTGAGCAATGTTATTGTGCCCATTTGACTAGATAGGTACCCTTTTTTGTTATCATCCACCCAGGCTAGAACGTCCTGGTGTTTTGGCGGAAAGATGTGGAGATTCCTCAAATTGTTTGAAATGTTATGCCACATTGCGTATTTTTATTCATTTTATTTTATCTACCTATTTATTCTTCACTCGATGCTGCATTTCACAAACAAAGGCCATCCTGTGCAGCGCTTTCATTCCAGGATTCTCCGGCTTCTTCCCTCCCAAGTTGCAAGGCGTCCGCTATATGGATGGTGCATTCAGCGACAATCTTCCTCTCATCAACGAGGACACAATAACAGTCAGTCCCTTCTGCGGTGAATCGGATATATGTCCACGAGATGACTCTTCCTATCTAATACATGTGCGTTGTCCACTTTTGATTGCCATGAAGCAACCAATCGCATTGGTTGCTCTAACCACTCAGACGCATGGTGTTTGTGCTTCCACCCTTACCACTCTTCTAACATGAGCCGTAGTTTCTGGCTTGTCGTATTTTTGTGTTTTCGTAGCCTCTTAAAGCCCATTACTTTCTTCCAAAACCAGCGCTTGTTTCTCTCGGTTCATTCTTCGTTGTTGATCAATGGTTTGTCCATTCTCTTACCATCTCCTCAGGCAATTGGCTATTTGTTCTTTGCTCTTTTCGACCTCATCTCTTGGAAGCTTCTCGGCAAACACAGTCTTCTTTCTTTCTACGTACTTTTTTCTCGCGTTCTCTCACTTTCCGTTTAGTTATCTAGGCAGGTAGGCCTGTCTACCATACCTACTTCAACTCGCTTTCATTCTGTCAACTTTTTGCGGCTTTGTTATTTTATAATTTTCTTCGTGCAATCTTGCCTTTCCTCCAACCTGCGATTCTCTGGGGTAACAGGTAAGATAATCTGGATCATTTCACCCCCGTCCCATGATTCCATTTGCTCTCTCCAACCCACACCATTGGTGACTTTGTTGTGCACAGTTTAGTGAAGTACCTACTGCTTTGATTTTTGAAGGTTGCTAACAAAAACGACTTCTGGCTTGTTTAGGTCTACTTTGGTTTCAATTTTGTGGTCAAATGCTGCTAACGCCTTCGTAGTTTTTGTTTCTCCATAGCACTTTTTGTGAGCCGTAGTTTTCAACTTCCTCTTGGCATGCTGGCTTTCTTTTCTTCCGTTACCTATTCTCCAGGCTTTGCTTTGTTCCGCATTTGTTCCAATATTTTCCGGCTGGTTGCCGCCTTATTTCCGTGATGGTCGTTATTTCGACGGGGGATGGACTGACAACATGCCGATCATAGATGAGAACACGATCACCATCAGTCCATTCTGCGGTGAATCGGACATTTGTCCCCGTGACAACACGTCCAATTTGTTCCAAGTAAGATTATGCATCACCGGAATTGATTTCTTTCTGGTTACACCCAACCAGTCACCTGCGGAAATAAAAAGTCCACTTTGAACTATGAGCTGCAAACAAAAGGCACATCAATATCAATGCTTGAGCAAGTGTCGTTTTATAGGACTTGGTGAAAACTCTCTTGTGTCAACTTGATGCCCCAGCATCATTTGAAAAAAAAGTCTTTCTGAAAGATTCTTCCAGTAAACTGCGTTCGTTTTCAGAATAGTCCGCGCCAAACATCGCAGCAAAACGAAGGTGGGAGCGGGGGAACGACAGAGGTGTCCAAATTGTCCGACATTCGTTGCCTGCATATCCGAGATTTTTCATTTAAGCACTATTTTCGAACGTAAACTGGAGAAAGCCCTGTTGGCGGAGTGGTAGAGATCTAGTCTGCAGAACTGAAGATTGTAGGTTCGAATCTCGTCAACGGTAGGTTTTTTTAATTTGCGTTTGGCACATGTTTGCTTGACAAAGGATATCACAGATGGAAAAGCAACCCAAACATTAGTTTGAAATTTTCCAGACATGAATACGTGTGCCTGGTTTCCAGTTGATGGCAACAACATCAGATGTGGCCTCACGCCATTGCAGGTCGGTGCCAATTGCCACGGGAGGGCTCGCTAAGTTTCGGTTCAGCGCTGCACACAAAAGAAGTGCACATCAAAAAAAGGAGGAGCGGAACGATCAGCAAACCAGACAGATCGTGGTCACAGAAAAATGAAAAAATTCCGAAAAGTAGAATTATCAAAAGATTGCAGGTGAAAACCGACAGAGTTTCGAAAATTGAGGCTCCCAGCTCAAAATCCCCGATTCCCGATTTATGCACAAATTTGCACATCCCTGTCAGCAAAAAGGGCGCGGACCATTCTGAAAATGAACAGACTTTAGATGCTGCACTTTGCCAAAAATTATTTTTTGCAGTGAACATAAGATGCTCATCATTTTGGGAGACCCTGGAACTCCGTCGCTGAAACCATTCTTACCGTTTCTCAGAGTGCTGCAGGGTGATTGAAAAATAACCACATTGGAATTAGTTTGAAACATTTGCTTTTACAGAAACAGCCACTGTGAATGGACACAGGTGTCAGTCAGGGAAAACTCTTTTTTCTAAAAGTGCAAGATGTACAGGGTGGCCCAAAAAAAAGGAAAGTGAAATTTTTCCGTGTCAGTTTCGTTTCTGGGAAGTGTTTTTTGGCAAAAACAGGATTGAAGTGGCCCAGCAGGTTCTCCTTCATCCTTCTAAGTTGCAAATTTGTGGTTTATTTCGGAAAAGAAGACTCAAAACTCTTTAACTACAGTCTCAACTGAATTCCTCGGGCCCAACCAAAATGGTAATTGAACTGCTTTCAGTTGCTGTTTTGGTTCTGCTTGGTGTTTACTGTTTAGGGCTTCAAAGATGACTGAAATGGGCAAGCATTATTTTATTCGTCCTCCTCAGTCAATTTGGTTTGGTCCTCCTCAATCGTGCATGCTGTGACGGATAGAGATCTTGATGCACAAAACAAAACAGCCCCAATCCGACCCAAAACAGAAACATTTAAGTTAAATGTGTTTTCAAAGCTGGTTTAGTTCTGCGAAGTGTTATTGAATTAAAAGAGGTCTTCTGCAGTCCGACATCGTCTTCTGAATCCCTTTTGGTCCAGGCGAGTGATGTGCTTTGAAGGAAACATCGTTGACAAAAAATCCAAGGCACGATGCCATGTCTGATTAATTTCGGTGGTGATCATGCCGCAATATGGAACGCATCTGCCCAGAGTGTCTCCAATCTCCCAATTCTGAATTCCAAAAGCCCCTCACATTCCAGTCTCAACCTTTCCTGCCCTCATCCTGAGGGGCTGCAGAAATAAAGACACAGCGTTCTGACATCGGGACATGTTAAAAGCCTAGGGACGATCTCGTAAAAATCATGAAGTCATCTGCGACATAAATTAGGCTATTTTAATGGCGGACACCACAAATGTGCCAAGAACACTGGGGTTTTGAATGGATAACCTGGGGTGACAATGCAGGCTCACCAAAAAACACCACTGAAATGAAAAAACTCCAAGGACGATTTCCCAAAAAAGGCCAACTGGCAAATACGAAATTTCACTTTCCTTTTTTTTTGGGCCACTCTGTACTTGGTAGGCATGGGAAAACATGTGGCAGTGGATTCTTATGGAAAATGGCAAACACAAAAACGTGGGGGTTACCGACCTCTGTAGCATTGACATTGTGAGCTTGCAGTGCAACTATGAGCTGATATTAAGCTGATATTTTACATGAAAATAAATGCAGCATTTACCCTTTTTGGTGAGATGAGCTTGCCTTATCCATTCGTAGATGAAGCGGACACACATGTGTCCGCTTCATCTATGAATGGATAAGGCTCGCTGATCTCACCAAAAATGGTAAATGCTGATAAACCCATTCGCGGTGCACGTGCTTCAATTGAAAATAATGAAGCACGTGAAAATGCACCTGTGTGCCGTCTTTTGAAACAGGTATACCTTCATCTCTATACATATGGGATATGAATCCTAACCTTTGTGAAGAATAGGCACATTGCTGTTTTTGCGGACACAAATTTAGCACTTTTTATGAAGTCCAAACGAGTCGTTGCATGACTTGAGGGTGATGTATCCCATCCCCAACCTCCACTGGTCGTCCAATGTAACGAAAAGAAAAAACAGCAGCCACAATGACTTTTTTAGAGCTGTGCGAACGATATCACCAACAGTTATGCAACAGACTTGTTTCAAGATCTTCAATATCTTCTCACCAACTGTCGCTTGACATAACACCCCAACCGATCCGGTCATAGAGAAGCATGTAGGCTATCTCTTATGCACTTTCTTACGAGGCTTAACCTAGGTACCTACTTAACCAACCCTGACCGTTTCTCCATTTTTCTCTTCTAGATTAGCCTAGCGAACACTAGCATTGAAATTTCAAGACAGAACTTGTACAGATTTTCCAAGACATTGTTCCCACCAAAACCAGAGGTTGGTACCTATGCTGAACGATAATTTTATTTGTTATTTACTTTTTTTATCTCATGAGGTTGCAGTGAATTTTTCTACTCTACTCGACACATTTTTTAATAAGGTCACTATTGCCATTGCATTTGTACGATAAGTTTTAGTTCTTTATTAAGATTTTTAAAATCTTCATTTAAAGATGCAAAGCATACGAGGGTCGTTCAAGATGCTCTAGCCCTGACCAACTTCCAGTCCACAAATCACAGATTAGATTGTCATCCCTTATTGCTACATCCTTTTAAGGAAGCTATGCAAAATATGGGTGCAAAAGGACCATTTTTCATTATAAAAAAGGAGATTCTTATAGAGCCACCTGTTTACTGCACTTTGATGAATTTGCACAGATTCCATTTTTGCTCAATGTCTGTCTTTGCTCATCTTTCGAGGAGTCCATGCTGCAAACAGCTTTTTCAGCACAAAATCTCTCCAGGAATAGCTTACACGAGTTCTGTCAACGTCTTTCCTGCTGGGATTTCGAGCTGAAAAAAGCTGTTTGCAGCATGGACTCCTCGAAAGATGAGCAAAGACAGACAGACATTGAGCAATAATGGAATCTGTGCAAATTCATCAAAGTGCAGTAAACAGGTGGCTCTATAAGAATCTCCTTATTATAATGAAAAATGGTCCTTTTGCACCCATATTTTGCATAGCTTCCTTAAAAGGATGTAGCAACAAGGGATGACAATCTGATCTGTGATTTGTGGACTGGAAGTTGGTCAGGGCTAGAGCATCTTGAACGTACATGCGGAGGCCAAGTTTGAAGATATGATTTGTGGGTGGTACTTTTTATTGTTTGTCAATAATTAAAGCTAACCAAACCAACCTGCCTACCCTCACATCACCACCCATTGCTCGCCGTCAACCGACTGCTAGGTGTATGCAGATTGAATGGATTCCAACCAAAACTGCAAGTTTTTGACTTCCGATGATGTTTTGTTTTCCGTTTCAGATTCTGTCGAAGATGTGTCAGCAAGGTTTTGACGATGCCCTTCGATTCCTCCACAGAAACAACCTCATCAGCTGTGCCCGTTGCCTGGCCGTTCAGTCCAGCTTCAGCCTGGCCGATTCCAGCTCAAGCTTCGACTATCTGGATGACGTAGAGGAAGGAATGACCACCACCAACGACAACACAGCGAGCAGCGGTGTCTTCCTGTCGCCACCGCCGTTGAATAATGATCATTCGTTGTCGTGTGTTGCAAATTGCACCGACTGCAAGCAGCAGCAACAGGTTAGTTTGATATTTTTGATTTCAACAGGTACCGTATCTTTGTCTTCACTATATCACAAAACCACCCACGGCGGAGAGATCATGACTGGGGTAACCTCCGAGCTGCGAGGTAAATTTTTGCCATCTGCTCCAATGTAAAAAATTTACCTCGCAGCTCGGAGTTTGCGAAACCCCCGTCATGATCTCTCCGCTGCCAAGATTCTGGAACTCTGGGGGTTGAGGGCGAGAGTCGAAGTTCAAATTATGGTGAGCTTATTTCGCTGAACTTGGTCTGTGATGGATGGGATGGGCATTTTCCACTGTGCAGGCGCCAGGCGGCTCTGTGAGGTTTAAAACTGGGGAATGTGCCATTATCCGCTCAGTTGTAATTTTGGAATTAAAAGAGTGTACAACTGGGAGTGGGGCATTTTGACCTGGCATTTTGCCTTGTATGCTTTAAAACTAAGACATAGAATAGGTGTTTTCTCCTGGATAGGCCTGTTGGAATTAAAATTCAGGAATGGGGCATTTTCCTCCTGAAATTTAGACCTGAAATTAAGGTCTACACTCTTTACCAAAAGTCTCGAACATTGGGATGCTCGGTTTTAACTACGGGCCCATTTAGAAAAAATGGCGTCGCATGCTGTAAAAACATCATAACGCTCATGTAAGGTGTGAATTTGCATCAACCACCGTTGAGAGTAGATGGTTGAACCCTGTATAGACTCTGTTTAAGGTGAGGAGTAGGGCTGAGGAATGACCCAAAAAGGACTAGATATAAGGTGGAGGCTTTCCTCTTACTTGCAGTACCTATTCAGCAAAGGATTTTGGCGATTTGAAGAAGATATAACTCATCTTGACGGAAGTGCAGGTGACGATACGAGGACAATAAATTCTGTGCACTTATTTTCAAAAATAAGTGCTTAGAAAATCAAAAAAAAAATGCATTGCAAAATTTTCATTTGCTGTTTGGCGATGTTTTTTTTTTCATCCGCCTGTTTCACACCAGATGTTTGGAAATGGGAAATTGCAAGCCCAGTGAACTGAAATTTGCACCCTTCAGCCGCAACTCCGACTTGTGACCCGTCCGATATGCACCAGTCGCAGAACACCAGCGAACGTGTCGACCGATTTGAAAAAGGCTCCAGCCCTGGAGTCGAAACGTCATCGGAAAAACCATATTCGATCCTACAATGGCCTTACAACAGGTGAATGTTACTGAAAATGGTATCCAGCACATAAATTCAAAAATATCTAGGTACGCATTTCAACTCTTGAAATGTGGGTTCAACACTTTGAATATTTGCTGGAACACCCTGTATTTCTCCATTCCCATTGTCCATATTTTTTATCCCTTACGTATTTTTAATTTCTTTTCAATCTAGGAGGCAATGATTGATAAACTGCCTGAAATCGTGTTGACAATCCTGGAAGATGCAATCGAAGCGACCAATCGTGGCCTGGTCAACTGGCTCTTCAAGCACAAGTCCCTAAAGTTTCTGACAGTCCTATCGCTTCCTGCAATAGTGCCAGCAGACATAGTATACGCTACGTTTCTCAAGTTGGTTTTCACTGTACTTCTTGGCATTCTTTTGATTCAAACTCTTTGGGATCACAGGCATGCATTGTAATGGCATGTCTGTAACGTAAATCTTAATTTACAGATTATTAAATTATTAATTATTTTTAATTATTTTTTTATAATTAATTAAATATTCTAAAATCTTAATTTAAGTCTTAATTTACGGATTAGAAACTTTATCCGTAAAATCTCCTGCGATATTGTTTTGTTTTGTTATAACAGTTGCTCATAATTGTGTGGTTTGTTGGCCCCATTCTCCA
>JASGXE010011136.1:0-14942 GCA_030068105.1 Sinentomon sp. SZTP_YWyxl
GGTTCATCTTTTTCGCAGATAATTGACGTGCAGGTTAGACATTTTGTCTGTTAATTCAGAGCATAAAATCATCTATTGGTACCCCGAATTACAGGCAAATCTACTAGCTACAGAACAATTTAAAACACTATTTATGTGTGTATCTCGGAATTTCGTGAACTGGACTTAAGTTGTTTTTGATTTCAGATTTTTCTGCTGTGACTCACCTGCGGATAAAAGCCATCTTTCGTCTGGCATTCGAATATGCACAGATACCGCGTTGATCTGGCCCCCTTCCCGTTGGAGTTTCCGTGGCTGCTGGCAGAGTCAGCGAGTTGAACGACCGGAGCGACGAACTCAGCGTCGCTCAACGTCGAGATGGTGGCGTCGCGTACGTTTATCGGATGCTGTACAGTCCGTTCCCATTCCGTATACTCATTTACGATGGTGAAGAATATCTCGTTGAGGTGATATCTGTACGCGTTTCGCACGTACGCCCTGAGGATCCTATCTCGCCGATCACTCTCGAAGCCGTACTGGAGATCAGACGTACTGAACATGTTGAGTGCTTCGTTGGAGACCATCCCCAAAAGCATGTCGTACTTCCTAGAGAGGAAATTGGTGGACTTCCTCAGTAGGATGGCGTCATTCCTGAAGTCAGTCTTGATCACCACCCCATCCACACTCGGCCCAAACACATTCAGGAATCTTGGGGAGGAGATCTCCACGGAGAGTAGCTTCTCAAGCGGCATCTCCCGCAGGCAGTGGACTATGTGTTCCTGGTGTTTGAGCAGATCGTGTGGTATTGAACAGTTTAGTTGGGTCGCCAACTGGATGGCGTACCGGGACGGGTCTTCAACGATTGCCCAGGAACTCAAGGCAGAACCGGACAAGAGGATTGCCCTGTGAAACAGACCTGGAAAAACAAACGAAGAAGGCTGATAGGGAGTGACAGGTGAAGATTATTGTTTCTGGAAAAACCACGCTGGAATCTCGAATATGCAAGCGTTGTGTGGGACCCCTTTCTGCTTACTCATTCACTGGCTTTGGAAAGGGTACAGAGGCGAGCTTCACGCTTTATCAGTGGTATCTATCATTGAATAGCTAGTGTTTCCAAAAAAATAGTGAGGGATTGATGCGGTGGTGAGAGGAACAGATAGAAGGAGCAAAATTTCAGGAGGGGAAGATAGTGAGAGTGAGGGAGAAAGAGGGGATAGTGAGGGAGAAGAAGGCAAGAGAGGGAGATGGGAAGAGAAGGAAGAGAGGGAGAGATGTGCCTTGAGAATGAGAAACTGGGAACGTGGCGGGGAGGAAGTTGGAGAACATCGTGAGATGTCTCTCCAACTTGGAGGAAGAGAGATATTGAGAGAATGAAGGATGAAGGGAGGTGCGTAAGGATGGGACCGCATGGCAATCACCCTAACCCTTTCGAACTTTTAACCGTGGATATAGGTCAATACAGTCCACTTTCCTAAATCCTAGTAAAATGCCGCATCTCACCAACGCCACAGACAACTAACCTGGAACAACCGTCGGTGATATCATCAAATAGTTCACACATGCTGCTCCTGTTCCATGACCCATCAGTGTTATGCTGTTCGGGTCACCACCGAATTCGACTATGTTCTCCTGAATCCAATGCAGGGCAGCTATCTGGTCCATCAGGCCGTTGTTGGCCACCCTGGCCTTTTTCGAAGGGTTCGGATTCACGTTTAGAAAACCTAAATAGTAAATTTCGAGGGAAAACAAAAAAATGGTCTGCAAAGGGCTTCGAAGAAACTTACCAATTGGATGTTGAAATTTGTCAGAAGTCATTTGTCTGCAAATTTCCCAACAATTTTTCAAACAAATTTCCCGGAAAATCCCAATAAATGTCCAAACAAAATTCCCCGATCCCAACAAATTTCCAAAAATCCCAAAACAAAATTCCTCAGAATCCCAGCAAATTTTCTAATTAATTTCCAAACAAAATTCCCGGAAAATCCCATCAAATTCCAAACAAAATTCCCCATCCCAACAAATTTCCAAACAATTTTCCAAAATTCCAACAAAATTCCTCAGAATCACAGCAAATTTCCCAACAAAGTTCCCAGAAAACCCTATAAAATTTCGCAACAAATTTCCAAACAAATTAACTAAAATCCCCGAAAATTTCCAAGCAAAATTCCGTTTTTCAGCAACTTTCCAAATAAATTTCCCAAAGAAATCTCCAACCAAATTTCACAACACTTTTTCCAACAAAATTCCTAAAAACATTTGCAACCATTTTCCTATAAACTTGCTAACAAATTCGCGCAGAAATTTATCGTATTCTCCATTCCTGCAATTAAGCTATGTATAAGAAGCTCCATTTTCTCGGCAGGTGTAAAATTCCAAATATAATAGAAAGTTATAAATTGAGCAAACATGCAAGTAGGCGATGGTAAAAACCTATTCAAAGCCTTTTACCATGAATGTGAAGGTCGCCCAGGTACTGCCCCTCGGAAGCAGACACGAGCGTTCGTTAGTGCCACTTTATTGCTCCGTACGGCACAAATTTGATCGTTTCTGCTGCAACGGGGGCTGCAATATTGGTCCCAAAAACAGGGGGCAACTTAAAAATTCGGGCAGTAAATAGTTGTACTATTTCACAAACGAGACCCAGTGTCCGCTTCTGGCCGGTATCGGTGTCGGTAACAGTTATCGGCATCGGCGTGTCAGTATCGGTATCGGCAGTATCGGTATATCAGTAGGCCTATCTGTATCGGTATATCAGTATTGATGTCGGAATAAGTATCGCCATCGGTATCGGTAGGCTATGAGTACCGGTATAGGAATAAGTGTCGTCATCGGTATCGGTGTCGGTATCGGTATGAGTATCGGTATCGGTACATATCAGTATCGGTATCGGAATAAGTATCGGCATCGGTATCGGCAGCGGTGTCGGCATTGATATCGGCATAAATATCGGTATCGGTGTCGGTATCGCAACAAGTGTCGGTATCGGTATCGGTGTAATATCGGTGTCGGTATCGGTATGTCAGTATCGGTATCGGTATCGGAATCTCGGACGTCCAACTTTATTGTTCAGATTTGATGAATAACAATGATAATAATTAAAAAACAATTTTGAAAAAAAAAAGAATATCGTAATATGGAACCTTCACATACAGCTTTGTTCCCGATGAGCTTACCCAAAATTCCCAGCCGATAGTTGATGGTGACAACCACAAGACCAGAGAAGCTGGACAAGAAGGAGCCATCGTATGCGTTGCCACTGTTCCATTCGAATGACTCACCATGGATGAAGACCAGAACGGGGAAGCGAGAGAAGCTGACATGCAGAGACACGTCTGGAAAAGAGGGGAGAGAAAGAGAGAAAAAGAATTAGGATGGATTTGTGTTTCAATGAATGGATTTGTGTTGCGAAATTTCATTTCTATTTGCACAATGCCTATTCGTTTTTTTTTTCATTGTTGCATTGAAAGATGCATCCGTCTGTTGAATTGGCTCTGTTGTTGAGTTGGACCGACGGGTGAGATGCAATGGGGTATACGACCTCTGTTCTCACACATGTTCATTCATATCCAGGCAGCAGAAATCAAAGCGTGAGATTGTATTACAAGGCTTTCTACCCGGGTCACATGTTGACTGTGGTTGCAAAAAGAGGATCTTTCGTAGTTTCTTTATATACAGTATGAATTTTTCGCCAAAATCTAAACAGTCTCAATTTTGTACATGTATGGAACAGCAATTACCTCATCACTATACATGCACCTTCTGGCTGTTTTCCACCAGGCTTATAGAAGTGCCTAAATATCTCTTAGAAAGTGAGAGAAACGGAATCCCGTCTTAGAAATCCCGTTACAGCTTCGTCTTTCGCATAACGAGGCAGAAATTAAATGATTTATTTATCCGCAGTTCTCAGAAGGAGCATTCTCGCAGCAATAATTGTTCAGTGCGGCGCCACGACCCCGCTGTTTGCGCCCGCATAACTCCTAATCCCCATCGCTTGCTAACGAAAACTTAAACTCGGTGTACAGGGCTGTGCACAAAAAACGCGCCGGAACCAAACGCTCAAAAAAAGAATTTAATTGCTGCACATTTATGCAGGTCTTCGTCCGAATTATCTGGTGCTCCGTTCCAACAAGCCAGAAAAAGCGCTTCTGACACTGCAGACGTGTCCGTTTGGGTCTTATGCGTCCGGCATAAACCGTTCAGCGCTACCTTTGTCAACAGCAAAGCAGGAGCGTTTTTAGTGCACCACCCGGTACATAAATCGCAGAAATTTCTCTAATTGCCGTTGTATAGGCACGTTACCATGGCTGCAGCTGATGCCTTTAGTTTTGGCTGGAAATAACGACCTGTAAAGAATTTATGACTCCGGCTTCTAGGGGAGGGGGAGATGAAAATGTGTGCAAACAGGCTCTATGTTACGGGTGTTTGACTATGGGGTGGGGTCGACACCAACGAACAACCCCTCTTCTAGCTTCGAGTTCTTGAGGAAACTGCAATGATCCACTGATGCACTCTAAGTCAGAGGTTTCCGTTTGTAACACCTTTAGAACACCTTTAAAAAAGGACTATAAGATTGAAGTGTTCTTTTTGGAACATTTTTGGAACATGATGGTTGTTTTTTGGAGCACTGACGTGGTTTTTTTGAACACAAAGTGGTGTGATTTTGTTAGACGTGGTGTGATTTTGGAACACTGAGTGTTTTTTGGAGCACGACGTAGTGTGTTTTTGAATTGTGTTTTTGAACACTATATACCTTCCTGTCATCATTGGAGCACACAAGCGTTCCACGCCTCAAATTTCCAAATCACTATGTGTGGGTGTCCAAATATGTGACAGAAAAAATGGCGTTCCAAGAACACATTGCGTGTTACAAAAATGTGTATTCAGCACAGAAATAAAAGTTTTCCTGGATATTTGAAGACTTTTAAACATTTTTGGTTTTAAACATTTCCCACTCATACCTTCAAATGGAATATGATTTTTTGAAGAACTGATTTATGTAATGCCCTGTATCCACTCGCATTGCGCCAAATGTCCAAAAATGCCAGCTTTCCGAAAATGTCATCCTTTTTCAGATTGCCGTAAGATGGCAACTCATACCATGGACAGCCGATCGAAAAGTTCCAAGTACAAGAAAGGGAACCAGAAAAAGCAGCAATGCAGCGTTCAGCGTGCTGCCAGAAAATGCCTAAGTTCTGCAATCGGCAACCCGAAATTATTTTGCCTTTTTCCGCTCAGATGAGCAGAGATTAAACCCTGAATAATAATGCCTCCAAAAAGCCAATTTCCCTTGGGAAGGGGCTGGACAGGGCTTCCCCATATTTTAATGGCCACCATGGTCCGGACTCTTTTTCCCTTTTGTGCCGGAAACGTCTTTGCTTTGAAATTTCGTTTTTTTTTTCTTTTTTTTTGGTCTCGTGAAAGATGGAGACGAAGTATAAGGAAAAGAACCGACCGAACGGCGAGTCTCACCAGTTTGAGTTTAATGCGATAATAAAAACATAAAACCGCAAAATACATTAAGAAAAAGGGGTCAGAAACGGGGGGGGTTAGGGGGTGTGTTGACCCTTGCCAACTAGGGGGAATGACTCGAGGGTGGGTGGCAAAAGAGAGCTTCAAAGCTGTCTCCCCCTCTCCCACTGGGATGCTGTCTTCATCGAGCAATTGCAACAAGCCGAATAAGATGGCGGAAACGGGGCGGGGGAATTCTTGTAACATCAGCATCGGCGGTCCCAGCCACGTCCGAACAATTGCAGGAGGGCGGGTGAATGAGATGTCGGAAGGCTCCAGTCTCTCCCCGGACGGCGGAAGGAGAACATCTCGCTCGTGCCGTCAGCAGCGGCAGTCCGAGGAGAACTGCTGAAAGAGGCGAATGCGATGACGGAAGAGGGCGGCGAAAATTCGCGCCTTGCGACATCGGCTGCGGCGGTCCCAGCCACGTCCGAACAAGGCTGCCGGGAAGCGGCGGGAGTCGGCCAACGTGAAACCAAGTCCTGTAATAAAGGCTCCAAAACGATTTTGAAATCCAAGCGACATTTCCGGCGAAAGGACAGCAATCTTCCAAGACGATGGTGGGCAAGCGGCAGAGGGCGAGCATTAAGGACTGGAACGGAAGGGTGTTTAGGGGTGGGGGAGGGTGATCTAAAGACCTGACCATTAAGGACTGGAACCGGAAGGGTGTTTAGGGGTGGGGGAGGGTGATCTAAAGGCCTGACCATTAAGCAAAAATGAGGATTTATTCGCATTAAATCTGCGGTAGGAAACTTGTCTCCATTTGGCCAACCTATAGCTCCGGTTTCTCCGATACCCGTCCTGACTGCTTTCCACTTGGCTTGGGTCTACGGCTTTCATAGCCTTTCACTTCGCATCACAGATAGTGGTGAAGGAATTACATTATCATACATGTGTTTTCCCAATGAACATATTGCCTTCAAAATGTTTCTTTCTTCTCACATCCATATAAGCATGCAGTAGAAATAGAAGTATCAGATTGCAATTAAACTTCATGAAAATGTCACATTGCATGCAATCTCATCGCCGCAGTCTCCATTTTTCTGCACAAGGCCAAAGTAATTCGGTCGCCACTGTTCATCATCTGTATTGTTTGCGGGACCCTCCCAGAAATTTTATCATCGATGGAAGTATCATATCTGCCAGGTTTGCAAAATGTGGAAATCCTTTTGGGCCACACAAAAGCGTTACTTTGCCAATTTGACGTTTTAGATATGCATTTTGCACCGAGGTTCATTCTGTCTCATACATTCTGTCCAGTAGATTCTGTCCCGTATATTCTGTCCCGTACATTCTGTCCCGTACATTCTGTCCCGTACATTCTGTCCCGTACATTCTGTCCCATACATTCTGTCCCGTACATTCTGTCCCGTACATTCTGTCCCGTACATTCTGTCCCGTACGTTCTGTCCCGTACATTCTGTCCCATACATTCTGTCCTGTACATTCTGTCCCGTACATTCTGTCCCGTACATTCTGTCCCGTACATTCTGTCCCGTACATTCTGTCCCGTACATTCTGTCCCGTACATTCTGTCCCTTACATTCTGTCCCATACATTCTGCCCCAAATATTGTGTCAGGTTTCTACATTCTCTCCGGTGTTGTTTCTATTCCTATATTCTTTGTCTATTTGCAATCGTTCTATGCATTCTTCCTCGAAGGTACATTCTGTCCCATACATTCTGCCCCTATATTCTCTCTGGACGCTATATTCTGTCCGGTGTCCCTATATTCCGAATGGTTTTTATGGCTGCAGAGGGCATTTCAAATATAATGCCTTCCATCATTATATGTCCCTATATTCTTTGTCTCTTTGACGCCTTGGATGTGCATTCTGCTCCATAGATGCATTCTGTCCCATTCTGTCCCGTACAAGGCTGCCATTTTGGATGTGCATTCTGTCCCACATATTCTGCCCCGAACATTCAGTCCCTAAGCACCTGAATAGAAACGAGTACCTATATGAAAGAGTCTACTGCGGAACAGAGAATCGTCACATCAGGGGGATGGTGGATTTCAGGGGGGTTCGCAGGGGGGTTGGGCTTTTATCCGGTGAGTTATCGCGTGTAGCCCAGTGGAGGGGAGGCCCCCCATGCCAGGGAGGGGTAAACAAGCCGCTGGAGGTCTCGGCAGTGGGCAATTGCCGATCTAGGGTAAATAATTAGTATCTCCATTTCGTGCAACCAACATCCGGGACGCGGTTTTACAAACCCTGCCGCGACTTCAGACGGCAGAGAGCGTTTTGTGCAAAATGTTCGATTGGGGCCCTGTTTCCGCAAGAAAGAAAAATAACTTTTTTTTCAAACCTAAGGCTATCTGAACCTGACCTAACCCTGTCCCCTCTCGGAAAAAAACGATGCTCGGTGGGGGCCCCGGACGGCCATCTAAAGATGCGGCAGGGTTTGTAAAACCGATTCCGGGACTTAATGTGCATTTTGCCTTTCCTTTTTACTCGATCAAAGCAAATCAAACCTCTCCTAACCCCGATCCCTACTGCCTACCTCTTGTTGTCAACCCACTGATTCATATCCGCCTATGCACTCCGCAAGAAAGTCTTTGAACACAGGAATTCATTATTTTACTCAGGCGCCATTTCGAATCAATGGCAGCATGCGCCGCAAGACATCATAACACTCGTGTGAGACGTGAAGTTGTACCAAGGCCTGTTGAAATCAGATGGCCCCTGTGTTAACCAGTACTTTAAAATATCGCCTATGTTCGAGGACTTTTGATAGGCTCCGTATAAGTCCCGGAGGCGATTTTACACACCATACCGCGACTTTAGATGGCAGAGAGCGTTTTGTGCAAGAATGCTTGATTGGGGCCCTTCACTCGCAAGACAAAATATTGATTTTTTCTTACCTAAAGCTATCTGAACCTCCTGACCTAACCCTGTTCCATCTCGGAAAAACCAATGCTCGCTTGGGGCCCCGACCCGCCATCTAAAGTCACGGCAGGGTTTGTAAACTGGCGTCCCGGAGAATGTCTCCAAAGTTCGCGTCTCCGCATGAAGCTGAATGTGAAGTTGAGCCGTTGGACTTCGTTGGGAAAGAAAGCACCAGCACCATGAGCTTTGGAGGAAAGAGGGAAAGCGTCAAGACGAGGACAAACAAAAAGGTGCAACGAATGTCGAAGCCGGAAAGAAATAAGGAAAGAAAAGGCTGTCATATTATTTACTTTATCGTGATTTAAAAACCAGACGTGACCTGAGTTCAAATGGGAACAGCGCAGGTCGAAAGGAGAAACCGAAATTTTATGGCCATCTCACCTCGTCGCCCATCAGGCCCTATATTGGATTATTCGCATTAGTTTTATTGTTATTAGGCTAACGGTAGCACAATGTCTCATTTCTCCTATAATTCTCAATTGTTGGCCACACGTGGCGTTGTTCTCTACAATGATATCATATGGGCTTTTCTTGAAATATATGGGCACAAAAACGATTTGGGAATGGTTTCAACCCAGAGTGGTACAAAGAATGGGCTATTACCATCTGGTGGTCTTGGCTGAGCCATATATGCCCGCTGAGCCATATAGGTTGGGTTAGGATAGGCTAGGTTAGGTCAGGTAAGGTTTTTGCAAAAAAAAATGTTTTTTTCAATTCCTTCTTTCCCCGAACATTAACCGAATGGAATTGCCTCCCCGCAAATAGCCAATTGATGTCTCGCGCAATTGCTCGCATGCCTCGCACCACGACAGAGATGCCCGTCCCCCAGATTGATGACGTGAATTTTATTCCCCATGACTCTTGAATACCTTCATTGTCTTGTTTGTGTTTTACCATTTGACTATGCTTGCTTGCGTAATTTTTGTTGTTGTTGTATTTGTTACAGTGCCTAATCATTTGAACACTGTTTTTTGACAATAATTATTAATAATAACAAGAAGGTTAGGTAACGTTAGGTTTAAATATTCGTAACAATATTCAACAAACAATATTTTTTGTTCTTTTTTATTTGTTATAATTTTCAGACGTGTTTGCCCTCAATCTGCAGATGTCCGATCACGCGGTGAAAATATGGACACAGTGAGATTCGGTGGCCGTTATCAAGCCTTGCCCTACAAGCCTCCGAGAGAAGATAAAATTTGCCTTCAATTTGGCGGTTTGTGATGCAAAGTCCCTCTCTGAACTGTTTACTGCCGCGGCCCTTGATTGAGCAGTATCCATATGAACTGCATACTGGTACTTCCTCGACACTCGAAGTGAACAGTACCCTTTTGAACTGCACAATCACTCTTGAGTGAACCCTTTGAACTGTATACACTAAAATAGCGGCTAGACTGCCGAAATTCCCGCGTCATAACATTCATCCCTTATTCGATGTAAACTAACTTAAAACTTAACCCTAACCTAACCTCACCTATAACCATTCCTAACTCATTGCTAATCTGTTCTGTCCCTTCCCAACCGAACCTAACCTATCACAGCCTGTTCTATGCCTGTTCGATGAAATTGAAAAATTCGAAAAGTTGGACGGTACCGACCACGAATTTAGGCTGTCTGGCCGCTTCCCTGTATATACGGCCACGACACTCAGTGAACAGTACCCCTCCGAACTGCATACCCTCGCTCTTGAGTCAACCCTTTGAACTGCATAATCTCTATTGAGTGAATTCTTTGAACTGTATACCGTCTTCTCCCTTGAGTGAACAGTATAACCCCTCTGAACTACATGGACTATACCCTCACTCTTGAGTCAACCCTTTGAACGGCATAATCTCTATTGAGTGAATTCTTTGAACTGTATACCGTCTTGACCCTTGAGTGAACAGTACCCTCTGAACTGTCTGCGATGCTACTGTCTCAACCCTTGAGTGACTGCTACAGGAAACCAGAAGCGAACAAAAATAAGAAGAATTCAATGGAATTCTTTTATTTCCACTAAAGTGTGAAAGTTCCAACAGAGACAAATGGATATGGAAGGGTGAAAGGGAGGAAGGGAGAATCAGGCAGGCGTGACTGACAGCTGAAAAATGTACCAGAATTGGGGGGTAGTCCCTTGGTGGAAGGCAGGACACGAGGGGTTGGAAAGAGGGTCGCCTTAAAAACTAATTTGGGATTTTTCAGCAATTTAACACTAGACATATTTCAGCCTGTATCGGTATAGCCATGGACCAGGCGGCCTGGCATTCTGTGCATCAAATGCCCTAGGCTGTCCTACAACCCCTCGCTCCACCATGGGGGTGGCAACCGCCGTCCCCCTCCGTCTTCATGACACGCGACACCACTTGAATTTCAAGAGGGTCCACTTTTCCTGCATCATATTGTTTTTCCAGTTTTCCAGATTCCTGGTCGGAATGGATGCCTGAAAGAAAAATTAACCTTGTCCTTTTTGTAAGGGAATTTTGGTATGTGATAGGGACGTCAAGGAGCAGGAGGGACGGAAGGTACAGGCCGCTCCCTGCCAAGAATGCCCCTGCGGTTCATTTACCCCCCCCCTCCTTCACTGGACTTTTGTTTCGCCTGGGTTGCAAATCTGGTCTCTGGAACACCAATAACGCACCCAAATGATCCTTTAAATTTCGAAAATTTTATTTTCGCCACCGTCTCCTGCGCTCCCCGCCTGGGAATTCCGCTCCCAGAACCCCACTGGGGCTGCCGCCCAAAACGTGCCTTGGCATCCCACGGCCAGAAGACGGGGCATACTTCACGGGAAACTGGTCACCCATCCCCACTGCGGAAACATGAACGACGTCCCCTGGTATGCAAGGGGAGCAAAGCAACACTGCCGCACGGAGGCAGCTATTGGCTCTCCCCTGGCAATCCTCGGGAAGATGGGAAGACCCGGCCTGCCAGGCAGGGTAAGGGCAAGGGCCTGACGTGTCGGCCTGACAGAGCAATTCGTCTTCAATTCCTTTTCCATCAGCGCCGTCAGTTGGTTCATCTAAATCTCTTTTCCAACAGCCTCCTTTTCACTTTTCACTTAGAATCTGCTGTGACAGTGACTAAGACTCACGTTGAATTAGTTAGGGATATCAGGATGCGAAGGGAAGGGAATCGCATAGGCACAGAGGCAAGACTACTCAGTGTCACATAATCCAGGAACATACACTCTAAATATTATTGTTCCTTTTAGAACACCTTTACAACACAGGCTGATAAATGGACGAGTTCTCAGGATGCGAAGGGAATCGCATTGTGAGATGCAAGACTCCTCAGCATCAGATAATCCAGGAACCTACACTCTAAATCCTATCTTTGCGTTTAGAACACCTTTATAATGCAGGCTTAAATGGAAGTGTTCTTTGCGGAACGTTGTTAGAAACGGACTTGTGGTGTGTTTTTGGATTTAGTACACTACTTTTGTGGCACATAGATTTGGATCACACAAGCGATTTGAAACACTGGAGTGTTCTAAAAGCCAAAAAGGTTTTGTGTAGAAAAGGTTTATGTAAAAAGGTTTTGTGTAATAAGGTTTCATGTAAAAAGGTTTTGTGTATAAAGGTTTGTGTAAAAAGGTATTGTGTAAAAAGGTTTTGTGTAAAAAGGTTTTGTGTAAAAAGGTTTTGTGTAAAAAGGTTTTGTGTGAAAAGGTTTTGTGTAAAAAGGTTTTGTGTAAAAAGGTTTTGTGCAGAAAGGTTTTGTGTAAAAAGGCATTGTGCAAAAAGGTTTTGTGTAGAAAGGTTTTGTGTAAAAACGTTTTGTGTAAAAAGGTTTTGTGTAAAACGTTTATGTGCTGTTCCAATTTTGTGACAGGAAAATGATGCTCTGAAACCAAACGGCACTTATAGGTACCGAGAATGTTGCGAATGGAATAAGTTCCAAGCAGAAGCATCAAATTTAGAGTGTATATGGGAGACGATGGAGAGGGTTCTGGCATCCCTTCCGGGCACAGCCCACTGGAAAAATGCCGTCCGACCCAAATGTCACTGTAGGCAATTTTGGGAGGGGAGCAGTGTGACAAGGGGAGGCCATTTTACTCCTTATTTTGTACAGAGTTTCTCAAATAAAAAGCAGTCCCTTTCTGCCAGATGGAAACATACGTGGGTGTACCAATGCCGAAAAAAAAGTTGTTTCAAGAGTATGAGGCTCAGATCAGGCAACCAAATTCCTTGGTAATTTTGGCGCGAAAAGTTCTCCGAAAATTTGAATCAGATAAGCCAGATTTTCTGTGACAGTGAAAAAGCACCAGATTTCCTGCAACCATGAAAAATCAACAGATTTCTTGCAACAGTGAAAAATTACCAGATTTTCCGCAACAATGAAATCATTCCTGCGACTATACAAAATCGCAAGATTTCCTGCAACAATGGAAAATGGCTCCTGCAACAATGAAAAAATTATAGGATTTCCTGCAATAATGAAAAATCACTCCGACAACAATGAAAAATCACCAAATTTCCTGCAACAATGAAAAATCGAAAGATTTCTGAACAATGCATCACTCCTGCAAGAATTAAAAATCACCAGATTTCCTACAAAACTGAAAAAGCACTTCTGAAACAACGAAACGTCATCAGATTTCTTGCAACAATAAAAAATCATTAGATTTTCTGCAACAATGTAAAATCACATTTCCTGCAACAATGACAGACACAAAGATTTCCAACAATCAAAAATCACCAGATTTTCTGCAACAATGGAAAACCAAAAGAATTCCGACAACAAAGAAAAATCACTACTGCTCCCATTAAAAAATCACCAGATTTCCTACAACAATGAAAATCAGACGATTTTCTGCAACAATGTAAAATCACTCCTGCAACAATGAAAAATCAACAGATTTTCTGCAACAATTAAAAATCAGACGATTTTCAACAACAGAGTGTAAAATCTCTACTGCAACAATGAAAGGTCACCGGATTTCCTGCTACAATGTAATGTCACTCCTGCAACAATGAAAAATCACTCCTGCAACAATGAAAAATCACTCCTGCAACAATGAAAAAACATTCTCAGTTTGTGTCTCCTGGCGGAAAAAGATTTCGCGACATAGATTCTACATGCCCGTCGCAGCATGTCACCACCCAACACAGATTATTTGCTGAGATCTGTGTGATAAGCAAAAGAGAGCACGCCGCATCCCGAAAAAGAACTGTAAAACTCGCCGGACAGTGACTTTCATCTGGGTCACCCTGTCCAAGGCTGGAATTCAGGAACGGCACTGCTTAAAGGGGGGTGAAAAAAAGGGGATGAAATGCTGATAATGATTTATCCGCATGAATAGGGTCGTGATTTTGATGGAAGGGAAATTTAAAATTCATGGAATTTCCTCATCAAAACGTCACTCCAGTGAGTCTTGTGTGGCATCCCAGCCGGAGAGGCATGGACAAGCGCAGCATTCCTTTGTGCGACGGCCTAAGTTTGTACGGACTGAATGGGAGGTTTCCGTTTGTCACACCTTTGGAACACTGTTCAAACACGGGCTTGGATGGAAGTGGTCTCTTGGAAACATTTTTGGACACGTGACATGTTCTTGGAGGACTTTACCTGTAACAAAATTGGAACTCACAAAATCGATTTGAAACACTTCATTATGCTCCTAATTGTGGACGAGTATGTGCTCCAAATTTGTGGCAGGGGCGTTTCATGAACACATTACGTATTCCAAAATGTTCCGAAAGGAACGCTTCCATCTAAGGCTGTGTTAAAAATGTGTTCCAATGGTGTTCCTAACAGAAACCTCTAATTTAGAGTGTACATTCCAAAATCGCAGATGTTTCCGTTTGCAACACATTTGGAACGCGCATTCAGAACACCTTTTTCCTGTCAGATTTGCAACACATGCACGATTTGGAGCACATGGGGCGTTTCAAAATCGCTTGTGTTCCAAATGTGTGACAGGAAAATGGTGTTATAGAAACAGGTTAATGGCTGACTGCAGGGTTATTCATAAAAAATCCAAGGTGAATACTTTGCCATCTGAACCTGACCTATAACGCTGTCCCCTCTCGGAAAAAATGCTCGCTGGTTTTGTCCGGACTGCCATCTAAAGTCGCTGCACAGGGTTTGTAAACTGCCTTAGCGGACTTCGTAAACACCGAAAATGGGCCCATGGTGTGTGACCTCCAATGAATGCACCCCCGCGGAGATCTAAAAGAGTTAGAAAGAAAGACGCGAGCCGTTCATCTGTTGGTCATGATATTTGGATCACCCTCCACAGACTGGCCATGCCATGGATGTGGCCTCCTAATGGTCCAACTGGACGGAAGGCTTAATGAGTGGCAGGGGGTGCTGGGAGCTCAGTGGAGAGGGAAGAGGGCATTTCGTATTCAGAGGAGACTGGCGACTTATTTTAATTGAAAGAGTTGAATTTATCTTCATTAAGCTGACGCAGAAAGGTCAGATTGAGGCAGAAAAAGAATGGGGAAGGGATGCGAAGGGGTGAGTGGGGTCGGGGGTTGATACAGAAAGAAAATATTCATTTGATTTGATAAGCCTGGTTATTTCACTGCAACAGCTCAGCCACAGTGAATGGTGTAGGAAAGTTCTGCAGAATTCAAAGCTTGTCCC
>JASGXE010011137.1:0-15461 GCA_030068105.1 Sinentomon sp. SZTP_YWyxl
GATTTCGAAAGGGCCGGCAGTTTGTGATAATTTGTCCGTTATCACACAATTAATTGAATGTGCTCGAAGTGAAAAGCGTGACCTGAGCGTGGTATTTGTTGACATTAAGGGAG
Source organism: Sinentomon sp. SZTP_YWyxl (assembly GCA_030068105.1). Taxonomy (NCBI): domain Eukaryota; kingdom Metazoa; phylum Arthropoda; class Protura; order Sinentomata; family Sinentomidae; genus Sinentomon; species Sinentomon sp. SZTP_YWyxl. Next base: position 114 of record JASGXE010011137.1, read on the forward strand.
CATATGCTAGAGTGAGATGGCAGGACATTTGGGGGAGGCTAAAATCAGTTGGGGTCTGCGACATGTTTGTTGAACTAATCCAAGAGGAGCTTTGAATATGTTTGTGAAGGAGCAGTCTCGTTTGTATTTTTTATTTTTTTTATGTTTTGCTGTGTGGTCCAAGTTTGAGTTGGGCCAGATAGGTAGTGGTTTGGTACCTATTTCTATACCTTATGTAGGTAGGTATGTATTTTGTGTTGCGCTGGGCTTTTGTGAGTGAGTGAAATATGTTTTTTTCTCAATGGTGTTTTGTCTTTTTATTCGAGAGTAAATTTTAGGTTGTGGGTTTTTGCCGAAAAGAAGGCATCAAACCTTACGTCTTGTCTTGACCATTCAATCTGTTTCTGATGTAGACTTGCTGCAAGATGATCTTGCTTCCCTTGACTCGTGGAGCCAGCATTGGGGCCTTGCCCTCAATGCATCAAAATGTGTTCATGTCAGATTCTCAACTAAGCTGCATCCTCTTAGGTCATCATATGCCCTTCCTTCTTCAGGTACAACCTTAACATCCTCATTGTCTTGCAAATACCTTGGTGTGACACTTTCATCTGATCTGTCCTGGAAATTACACATTACCACTATTGCACGCAATGCCAATTTTGCTCTTCTCAAAATTCGGCGTCTTTTCAAATCCTGCTCATCTTCGACAAAGGAAACACTCTATATTTCACTCGTCCGTCCACTTCTTGAATATGCCTGCATTATCTGGGATCCGTTTCAAATCTCCCTCATTGATGAGCTTGAAAAAGTTCAACGTAGAGCAGCTCTTTTCGTAAAGAATGATTTTTCTCGTCATTCAAGTGTTACTTCAATGCTTTCTTCTATGAATTGGCCTTCTCTCTCCGATCGGCGTTCCCAGTTCAGATTGTCGCCTCTAGGTAAGATTTTTACTCATACTGATGGCTGGTCCTGTCTGTCTGAAACCCTTGCTGTTCCCGATTACTTTGGTCGCCACGACCATCCCTCCAAGAAAGATCCGTGTTTATCAGCCATCCAAAAACATTTTTAAGTATTCATTCATTCCCAGAACAATTGTAGACTGGAATCGCCTTTCCCAAAACACAGTGGATTCATATCTGAAACAACCTATTTCTTGAATTTACGGATCCTGATTATTTTCTCCAGCATTCTTGATGTGCCTACCCAACTACCGAACATGCGTTTTCATGATTTTCAAAGTGCTCTTGTGCCAGGCAGGTGGTACCTACCTGTGCCGATCAGATCCAATCCGGTGTATTGCGCGGGGTTGATAAAGATATGAGGTCTGGGAACTGGTCTAGGACCCATGCCCAGACCTAAGCCGGGATCCTGCCCGGAGTCGGCGGCCCGTGATGGCGGCCCCCCAATGCATGGTCAGTGCAAAACCTGTTGTTGAACTAATCCAAGAGGAGCTTTGAATATGTTTGTGAAGTGTGCAGTACTCGTTTGTTTTATTTTTTATGTTTTGCTGTGTGGTTCCAAGTTTGAGTTGGGCCAGATAGCGCTAGTGGTTTGGTACCTATTTCTATACCTTATGCCGGTAGGTATGTATTTGTGTTGCGCGGGCTTGTGAGTGAGTGACAATGTTTTTTTCTCATGGTCCCGTTGTAGTGCTTTTTATTCGAGAGTAAATTTTAGGTTGTGGAAGTTTGCCGAAAAGCATAGGCATCAGGAACCTTACGTACTTGTCTTGACCATTCAATCTGTTTCTGATGTAGACTTGCTGCAAGATGATCATTGCTTCCTCGTTGACTCGTGGAGCCAGCATTGGGGCCTTGCCCTCAATGCATCAGCAATGTGTTCACTGTCAGATTCTCAACCTATATTTTCATCCGTCTTATTTCATCACGATTGCCCTTCCTTCTTCAGGTATCAACCTTAACGATCCTCATTGTCTTGCAAATACCTTGGTGTGACACTTTCATCTGATCTGTCCTAGGAAATTACACATTACCACTATTGCACGCAATGCCAATTTTCTTCTATCTCAAAATCTCATGTTGTTGACTTTGTCAAATCTGCATCATCTTCGACTAAGGAACACTATATTTCACTCGTCCGTCCACTTCTTGAATGTGCCTGCATTTATTTGGATCCGTTTGCAAATCTCCCTCATTGATGAGCTTGAAAGTTGCGAACGTAGAGCAGCTCTGTTTCGTAAAGAATGATTTTTCGTCGTGGGCTGGTTCAAGTGTTACTTCAATGCTTGATGCTGATCGTATGGGATTGGTCTTGTCTCTCCGATCGGCGTTCCCAGTTCAGATTGTCGCCTCTAGGTAAGATTTTTACTCATACTGATGGCTGGTCCTGTCTGTCTGAAACCCTTGTGTATCCCGATTACTTTGGTCGCCACGTCCATCCTTCCGATGATAGATCCGTGTTTCCATCAGCCATCCAAAAACATATTTAAGTATTCCATTCATTCCCAGAACAATTGTAGACTGGAATCGCCTTTCCCAAAACACAGTGGATTCATATCTGAAACAACCTATTTCTTGAATTTACGGATCCTGATTATTTTCTCCAGCATTCTTGATGTGCCTACCCAACTACCGAACATGCGTTTTCATGATTTTCAAAGTGCTCTTGTGCCAGGCAGGTGGTACCTACCTGTGCCGATCAGATCCAATCCGGTGTATTGCGCGGGGTTGATAAAGATATGAGGTCTGGGAACTGGTCTAGGACCCATGCCCAGACCTAAGCCGGGAACCTGCCCGGAGTCGGCGGCCCGTGATGGCGGCCCCCCAATGCATGGTCAGTGCAAAACCTTTTTCACGCAGCTGGGAAGAGGGAGTGTGCGTACCGCTGGCGAATGCCGCTGGTGCTTCCGTGACTCCCTGCGCTAGCTAACCGAGCATATGCCGGACAGCACTCTCGCAGCGTGACTGACACAAGGCGAACCATTCCCCCGTTGTAGTGCACCGGAGGGGGGAAGTGAGGCATAGGTAGGAACTTTCCTACTTTCTTTCTTCATCACGATATATCGCGAACCATTCCCTCGTTGTAGTCACCGGATGGGGTAGGCAACATAGCAATCACTGTCACTACCTATATTTTTCATCGTTATTTCATCACGATTGTTCATCATCGTATCACTTCGATCATTTCATGCATGATTTACCTGCCTACCTACTTCTTTTTCTTCTATCTAATCTCATGTTGTTGACTTTGTTTCATCATTTCCCTACCTTCTTTTCTTTCACCTATGTCTCACTTTTATTTGCTTTTTTGCAAATTTTCATTTGAGATTGCGAATGGGTATGTTGTGGTGTGTGCGTGTGGGCTGGTTAATGCTGCATGCTTGATGCTGATCGTAGGGGAGGTCTTGTTTGGGTCGCGTGTGTATGACTGTTGTGTGCCTGTATTGAATGCTATATGACTAGTCCCCGTCCACATTCCGATGATATATTTTTCCATACTCCCATACCTACCATCCTCACCCCACCTTCCTTTACCCTTTCCTATCCTTACGAATAATGCAGCCGACGGTCGCTTGTCCTTCCCTTCCCCTTCCCAGGTATATGATGACATTTTACTGTCATATGTGAGAACTTGCTGTTCTCCATTGACGATTGCCTTGTGGCATAATAACCTGCTGAAAGCAGCGTCTGATACCTATACCTATACATGACACCGGTTATGCCGTAAGTCAACCCATGACGGATTATTACCGGAAAAACAATTGAACGAAGCCAAACATCCCCGGTCGCGAATTTGTCAAACACACCGGATTTTCTAACCTGGTCCTACGTCATCCGCAATTTTCTGACCTATCACGCACTTCAGTTGATTGAAACTTAACTAAAGCTTACTGAACCTGACCAAACTCGTCACAAACACTGCCTCATTGTTCGCCCAATGCCTCTGATCAGCCTGCAATAAATTGTAAAGAAAAAATTTTTCTTCATATTTTTGCCATGGGTGGGATAATTCGAACCCATCAACAATGGACAACATCGATTTTACGAGCGGAAATCTTGTCCCCTCGGCCAATCGGTTTTATTTATGTTGCGGTTCACTTTTCAGATGAAAATTCCTGTTGCGCAGGAGTAATGCCATAATATGACGTACTGGTTGACAAATTCCGGTGCATTTGACAAATTCGCTCCCCGGTCACACACCCAGAAACAGCCAAAACACGCAAAAACAGCCCACCATGCCGGGCGCACACCCAAAACACCCAAACAACCGAGCACACACACTGAAAAGCATCGAAAAAAAAAACATCCAAACATCCCTGGGCACACACTCGTAAACAGAGAAACATTTCCGGCCACACACCCAAAAACAGCCAAGCATTCACGGGTACACACCCAAATATACTTACATAAAAACAACAAAAACAGCCAAACACACCGGGCGCGTTATTGGAATTGGTGAAACAGTTCCGGGTTGCAGAGCTCCAATTGGATTTTCGACTCACCAATCGCATTTCCGTTTGTCATCTGCAACATGGAATGCCCGGGGCTGATGGAGCTTGTTTCGAAATGTTGTTTCTGGCAATATCTCGACACTGGCTGCGAGTTGTGAGCTGCAAATAGTCTCCAAAGACGCCAAAAATTCAGGAGATGTGCTTCTTTAGAGGCGATAATTTCACTAGGACGACTCCTTCGCCCTGAAAATGGGCAAAGAAAAATTGCTGTAGAGCGAATTGCCACAACGAATTTCCCGACTGATATCAAAGCTTCATAAATTTCAATTGGATCGGGGGACTGGGATAGAACAGACTGAGGCAGAAGTGGACTGAGGCAGAAGTGGACTGAGGCAGAAGTGGACTGAGGTAGAATTGGACAAAGGAGGAGTTTTGGAGGGAGTTTTTGCATGGAGGTGGTAGCTTACACCTGTCCTAACTCAACCTAACCGAACTCAACCTGACCGAACCTAACCCGCAGAAATAAAAAAAATCAGGCTCCAACAATGCAAAAATTCTGCCTCAGTTCGTTCTGCCCCAGTCACAGGTCCCTTTCAATTTTCACAAATCTTCGGCGTGCTTTCGACATGCTGCAAACAAAAGTTCACAGGACAATGCGAAAGGCACCGAAAGGGAGCGCGGGTGTGTTGCATGGAGAAGAGTTTGTAAAGAGACCTCACAAGCGATGAAGTGAGTCAGTTGAGGACGACGAAACTCAACTTTCCAATTCGCGCATGAATTCCATTCAAAAGCATTGCGAGGGATAAATATTAAGAAATCTCCTTGCGTTTTGCTGATTGTTGCAGCCTTTTTGGCAAAATCAATAAGGCATGATTGCTTGCAGTGTGTTTCCAACAGCAGAGACTGAAATTTAAGCAGTTCTGGATCCGATGAACCTATCAGAGTATCGGAAATATCTCGGCTAAATTCACAGCCCTTTATATCTTTATTTTCGCACACCAATTTCGCACATTCGAATCGCTGAAAACTGAAAGTAAAGAACGTGAAGGAAGCTGTGCATGTGAAAGTTCCAGAGAGGGGTTGCGGAGGGTGTCCCCTCCCCCGCTGAATGATTAGTGGACCGTGGGACCTATGGACCGTGGGACCTGTGGCCATGATTCAGCCCGCTCACTGGGCTGATATATGGACCTATGGGACCGCTGTCCCCTGCCCTGCTCACAAAAAAGTGGGATTAAACGTGCCGGACCTATGGGAACGTCCCAAAAGTGCAATGGGACGCCCTGGGTCCCCATGGGACCTTAATGGGACTCCTGTGGGACCATCGCTCGACCGCGGGATCAATCAGAGATGCGCTTGCGGAAGTGGATTGGGGAAAAAAAATATCCATCCATGGGAGTTGGGGTCCCCATCCAATATTCTACAACCTGAATTTAGAAAAAATTAAAAGTCATACAAAAACATATTTAAAAATTTGGCAATTTTTGCAGGTTTTTCACATTAAAGACGCTCAATCTTCTCCAAAACGGGGGAAATTTTCCACTTCCAAAACACTGGAAAATTCTGCAAAATTCTTGTTCATTGCATGATGGTCTCACACAATAACAGGTGCACACCAATTCCATGCAATTTGCAAATGCAAATCGGTCATTGCCCGATTGTGAAACTGAAAAAATCGGGCCCGATTGGTATTTGAATCCACGACCACAGTCGATGCACTCAGAATATGATTGGTGTGTCGAAAAGCCAATTAGAGCGCAGCAACCCAGAACTGTTCCACCATTTACAATAACGCACACCGGGCACGCACCAAAAAACAGCCAAACATATCAAGGCATGCACCCAAAAACAGCCAAACATACCCGGAGACACATCCAAAAACAGCCAAGCATCCAGATAGCACATCCAAAGCGCACAAAAACAGCAAAACACCCTCCAGCACACAAACATTCAAAGAAAGCGAAGCATCGGCCGGCATGCACTTAAGAATACCCAAATTACCCAAACACAGCCAAGCATCCCGAGCGCACAAAAACAGCACACCCTCGAGCACGTGGCACACACAAAAACATGCAAAAACAGCGAAGCATCCCGGCGACACCGAAAATAACACAAAACACCCAAAAATAAACAAACAACTCATGGCACACACCCAAAAACAGCCACGCATTCCCGAGCACACACCAAAAAGCAACCAAGCATCCGGGCGCAAGTTAACAAACCCTGCCTCGACTTTTGACGGCAGGCCGGGGCCCCCAACGAGCATTGTTTTTTCCGAAAGGGGACAGGGTTGGTCAGATTCAGATATAGCTTTTGGTGAAAAAAAATGATTTTTCTTTCTTGCGAAAACAGGGCCCAATCGAGCATTCTTGCACCAAACGCTCTCTGCCATCTAAAGTCGCGGCAGGGCCGGACAGGGTTTGTAAAACCGCATCTCGGACACACCACAAAACACCCAAAACAGCCAAACAAAACCGAGCACGCGAAAACATCCCATATTATCCAAATATCCCCGAGCACTCCTAAAAACGGGCAAACATCCCCGGGCATCCAGCCAGCAAAAACAGCCAAAAGCATCCATGGGCTCACACCCAAAAATACCCAAAACACCCAAAAAACAGCCAAAAATACTGGGCACACACCGAAAAACAGCCAAACAGCCTATAGGGAACGCACATAAACACGGCCAAACGTCCGGGTAAACACACACAAACAGCCAAACAACATCGGCCACATACCCAAAACACCCGGGCACAAACCCAAAAACAGCCAAACACCCCGAGCACACACCAAAAAACATGCATATAGATACATCCCTGGGCAAAACAAAAAAAAACAAAAACCAAAACACTGACGAAAACGGAGACTCAAGTTTGAACGCAGAAAGCGAATGCGAAATGCTGCAGGACAGGGCAGGAAAAGAGAGATGCAAGAGGTTTTTTTTCTCAAGAGAGAACAATTTTTTCAATGTGGGGAGGGTCCGGCGGTATCACGTGATCTTCCGCAATGCGCCGAAACGGTCCATGCGAATTCCTTGCGCCAAACTCAACAGAAAGACCAAGATGGTCCATGCGAATTTTCTGCGCCAAGCGCAAGTGCGGCGCCGACTTTACTCAGAAAAGGCACATGACTCCTTGCGCCAGAATGTGCTGGAATGAGCCAAAAAGTTACATGCGAAAAATGTGAGTAAAGCGCAAGAAACACGCATGCTTCGCACATGTTTGGTTCAAGTGCCAGCAATGCGCCAGGCGCAACAAAAAGTCATTGGGTGCAACTGAGGAAAAAGACGGAAATTAGCGCAAGAGTGGAATGGATTGGTCAGGCGCAGGAATCACTCCTGTTTGGCGCAAACCTGGCGCAGGACAAAAGGCTCTTGAGTCATCTTGGAGTCAGACTCATGAGTTTGACGCATAAAATGCTGCCTGGGTAGAGCTGATTTAATTATGTTCCAAATTTTCTTTGTGTCGCCAGCAGCTCTAGAGAGTTGATCCTGGTAATAATTACGCTTTGTAATACGCAGCAACCCCGTTAGTAAATTACGGTACTTACGATACCGCAAAAATAAAGGATAATATTGTCAGGATCCCTCTTATGAGCATAAAAAAGTTGATCTCGAGTTTCTAAGGACCTCAGTAGCCCAAGCGTAATCCACGGATTGCGAGGAGTCTTGTATTTTTTTGCTTAATAGATTTGGAACAAGCCAGCTTTAAGTTAATTATTTCCTGTGAAAACACACTAACAGCTTCATTTGAAGTCTTACACTGAAAAAGACAATTCCAATTCACGTTAACCAAATGTTTACAGAAATAGGTTGCGATTTGTAGGGGGGGTACAGGGGGTATTACCCCCCAGTGGAAAAATTGTACCCACCCAGTCAACACAGAAAAAATACCCGGGCGGGTGCAAATTTTACCCCCCCCCCCCAGTCAGGACAAATGCTGCCATTTTACCCAGGGCACCGATGCGGCACTCTGTATTCCGTTTTATGGCCTCTTTCACGAAAAATCCAGCCATGCCATGTTTTCTGGCAGTGGTGCGTAAGCAACAAAAACAAAAAGAAAGACCGAACATAATGTCTTCTATACATAGATAGACATTGGACCGAATTTCACTTCAACCATTCCCCTTAACATTAACAAGTAACAATGCCGAACGCTTTGTGGATTGCTGGCTTGTCCAGAACGTGCTGATGCTGTTCGTTTGCACTGTGCAGCTCAACCTGACAAGAGATCATTTCACCCTGCGCCTCCTGTGGTGAGGGTCTCCGTTCGCAGCAGCCACCGCATCCCTTTATCTCCCTTCCCCCTACACAGAGACCACACTGCGGGTGATTTCAAGGTTATTGAACTGGTTGGTTTGAATGGTTTGATTGAACTTGGCGGCCTTGCTGGACTCAACTTTTGGTGCCAGGCATGCATGCTTTGCTTGAACTCAACAGTCGGAGAAAGTTCCAGTGTGCGTTGTGGACGTGGCGTGTGTTCCATTTCTCGCCGCCAACGCTAGTCAGTCTGTTCGTCGTTCTTTCCAGTCATTGATGATTTTTTTCCTTGGTTGGGTTGTGTTTCAAGACTTATTCCAGTTGAAAATAACCAATGGATGGAACGTTGAACACAAATGTTGACATGGACATCCATGCCATGGACATAGCATGAATTTTGAGTTTCAACTAGTGTATTCATTTTCAGAATATGGTCCGCGCCCTTATTTCAGACAGGGATGTGCAAATTTGTGCAAAAATCGGTGTTTGGCGATTTTTTGCTGCCTCAATTTTCGAAACGATCGGTTTTCGCCTCTCAATCTTTTGATAATTCGCTGATTTTCTGAGATTTTGCAATTTTCTGTGACCACGATCGGCACGATCTGTCTGGTCTGATCGTTCCGCTCCTGCTTTTAAAATGTGCACTTCTGGTGCACTGATCCGAAACATCGCTGGCTCTACCTTTGCACTGGCAAAGGTAGAGCCACACTATTGGCCACATCTGCTGTTCTTGCCAACAACTGGAAAACAGGCACACGTGTTCATGTCTGGAGAATTTCAAAATCATGTTTTAGTTGTTTTTCCATCTGATATGGTTTTGTCCAAGCCAAACGAAAATGGCAAAAAAAAAAATTGCGGATGGCTTGATTCGAGCCTACGATCTTCTGATCTCAATACCAGTGCTCTATCGCTGAGCGACAGCGCTTTCGGGAATTTCAGTTCTCCATTCGTGCTTGAATGAAAAAGCTCGGATATTACGGCAATGAATGGAGAATAATTTTACACCACGTAGTGCCCATGCTCCCACCTTCGCTTAGCTGCGATTTTTGGCGCGGACCATTTCGAAAACGCGCACTATTTCTGTTAAGGTGAGATTTTTGCAACAGAAAAATGACCAGTTTTTTCCAAAAATTGAGCATTCTGAGCACCATTTGAGGCTCCATTTTTTCAAAATTTCTTCCCCTTCTTGGAGGGGGACACCCCCTCCCCGAACCCCTCCCCCGGCGTTGCGCTTCGCGCAACGCATCGTTGATCACCCAACTAATTTCTTGGAAAAAATACCCCCCCAGTTAATTTTTGACAAATCGCGCACTGGTAACAGAACATATCATAATTACAAATTACAACATTTTTTGTCAAAGTAGAATGCAAAGTTTTTTCAGTAAGAGGTAGTGCAAATGCCACAAATATACCATGATGGTCTGTAATGTCTCTGCGTGGCAAATACCTTAGGATGCTAGATCTCTTCACCCATTGCTCAACCAACAAGAACCTTTTTCCTCGTTATGCTGCTGCACTCAGGGACTATCAAAGCTAGCTCCATTCCATGGAGAGAAATTTTGTTCAGAGGCTAGCGGTCAATGACGTAATATCCACAAAACAGTTCTGGAGATTCCATAGCAGTAAAACTTCAAGCAAGACCACTCCTTTAATCGCTGCTAGGTTGCCAGCTAGCGAGGGCAATGCTACCACACTGAGCTCCTCCTTTGCCTTGGCTTTACAGAGCTACCTTAGTCCCAGGTCTCCCTGTGTTCTTCCGCCTGGAAACGTCCTTCGTGATGCCGACATTGTTTCTCTTGATTCCATTGCCAGAGCTATTAAGTCCTCAAGGAACTCTACCTTCTGCACAATCGACTCTGTTCCTATGATATTCATCAAAAACCATTACGAAGTCCTCCAAAATACCTGTTTGTTCTATTTTCTTTATCTTTAGCTCAAAACTCAGTACCTACTGACTGGAAATTAAGTGTTGTGAAACCTCTAGCGAAAGGTGGGTTGCCCCTCTCGGTTGCCTCTTTTAGACCAATAAGCCTGATAAGCTCATCTGCAAAACTCATGGAGAAAACGGTGGCTGGCTACATATATAAATTGCTTGAGAGCCAGAATTTCTTCTTTTCCGGTCAGCATGGTTTTTGCTGCAAATTCTCGTGTGAATCTCAACTAACAACCTTTACCCATGAGCTGTCCTCTTGTCTTGGTAGGTCCCTACAGGTTGACGCCATCTTTATTGACCTTGTCAAAGCCTTCGACAAGGTGTCCATATCAGTGCTTATGTACAATCTTGCCAAGCTTAAAATCCCTGAAAACCTTTTTCCGTGGCTTTTCTAAGTTTATCTCAGACAGGAAATTCCAAGTTTTCGTCTGTGGCAATTCTTCAGAGGCTCTTCCTCTAACAAGCGGAATTCCCCAAGGCTCTGTGTGTGGTCCTCTTCTCTTTCTTATCTACATTCATGACTTGACCAGAAATGTGTGCTCAAACATAAGATTATTTGCTGATGACATTGTTATTTACCGCATTGTAGAGTCATCTGTCGATTACAAATTTCTTCAGGACGACCGCAACTCCATCCAAAATTGGTGTACGGAAAATTCCATGGAAATAAACATTGCCAAGACCTCTGTAATGTCATTTGCCTCATCCTTACCTGTTTGTTATGATTATGTGGTTGGTACAACTTCTTTGCCGAGACCACATTCCGTCAAATATCTTGGTCTGCTTTTCAATCCAAAACTTAACTGGAGTGAGCACATTTCCCAACTAGTCAAGCGTGCCACCAATCAACTCAAATTCCTAATTAGACATTACTCATATGCATCGATCAAGGTTAAGTCAATCCTGTACTTTTCAACTGTCCGATCAATTCTAGAATACTCCACATCAACCTGGGAGCCCCATCTCCAGTGCCATATTATTGCACTGGAGGCGGTTCATCGCAGAGCTGTTAGGTTCGTTACAGGAAATTTCAGCTTTCAGTTTAGCATCACTACCCTCCGGGAGGAACTTGGCTGGGAGACTCTGAGCATGAGAAGACAGCTCCATGGCATCTCAATATTTAAAAAATGCATTCTTGGTGATGGTGGCTGGAGTGAACTTACTTCAGCCCTATCTCAAAACACAGGTTGCACTAGGTCAGGCGACAAAGTTACATTTATTCCTCCCCTACTGCACAAAAATATTGATAGGTTCTCCTTCATTAATCAATATATTTTCATTTGGAACAGGCTTGGCATCACATCTGAAATGCTAAAGCTGTCAGAGGAAAAATTCTTGTCCCTTATAAAGTATAGGCTCACTTCGCTTGCAGCACGTGATGATGCATGAGCTTCTTGCCCCTTGGTGACAGCATCATGCTACTGTCCCCACAAATTGCTCCCCACATTTTCGTTCACTCCAAAACTTTCAGCAGCGGTGCTGATAGAATTGGGTTGGAAGGGTCTACTTACCGCTTCGGCGCGAGAACTTCCAGCCCGCTTCTTGAAGCACCACCTGTTGTTTCTCTTGCTTTGGAGTCCAGTCCTGAGCTTTCTCATTATTTGGCTCATGCATTTCTCGGCTGTGAACGGAGCGATTTTCTAGGTAGGAATTTTTTTCACACATGTAGGACAGGAATTTCTCCTAAACTTGCCTCGCTTGAAAGGTGTGCAGTAGGTAGGTACTGTTCAGCAGTCAGCACCTTTATTTACTGTTGCCTTCTTTCTTTTCTTCTTCTTTTTTCGCTATGGAGGAAATTATTTGCACCAAATTATGAAAATACTTTTGTGCGCGCTAGGTGTGCTGCTTTACTTATTCCATTTCAATTGGAACTCACTTGTTTATACGACTGAGATCTGACTTCGTTGTATTCGACGGCGAAATTTCTGGTACAAGTTTCGATGACGCTTGAAAAATGACCTGGTATGTTTACACGCTATCAATTTTTTTTTTTTTATTTATTTACCTATTTTTTTTTTTTGGCTTGTGAATGCTGCCATTGCAACTGCAACTTTGTATCCACGTCGATACTCTGCTTGCATACCTATTTTTTCAAACTTCACTTTCTTGCACATTGCAATCCCACTTTGGGTTTGGAAATGACGTTTCGCCCAATAATTGGGTCTCATTCGTGTCGGCGATGAGGGGTCGCGCCACTTTTTGCTGCTGGCGTTGGGACCCCGCAGTTTTTTTTTTAAATTTAAAAAAAAATGTCGCGCCACAGTGCCACAGCAGTCCATCAACAAAACATCAAGTAAGGTTTCACTGACAACAATGTGGTCAATGACTGTAGCTGTGGAATGAGTCACTCTGGTAGGATTGGTAATCAGCTGTCTTAGACCATGAGAGGTTAAAAGGCCACGATACTGAGTTGCGTAGCAATCCTGTAGCAAAAAATTGATATTGAAGTCACCCAATATCAAACATCCATCAAATTGGGATGTCACAATAGACAAATAATCTTCAAAAAGACCAATGAAATTTGCAACATTAGCTGAAGGGGATCTATAGACACCACACAGGGCGCATTTAACATATTTACGAAATCCAAAACCCACAGGTATTTGAAGTGATAACCACACTAGCTCACAATATTGACAAGCACTAACAACCTGCAGGTCCAATAAGGAACATGGCAAAGTTTCACACACATAAACTACTACTCCCCCCGAGTTCGAGTCATGGCGTAAGCAAGAAAACAGTTCGTGACCTGGAATTTTAAATGGGTCCAAACTGTGACATGAGGAGAGTTGAACCTCGGACAAAATAATTATTTGAGGCATGCGAACTAAGCGCTGAACAAAAATGAGGAACTCATGGAAATGAAGGCGAATGCTACGAATATTCACATGCAATGCATGTAATCCTAACCAATCTTTAGATAACGTGATGTAGCTACCAAAGCTACAATCTAAAGAGACCACATCTACTTCGGACTCATCTTCAGATGGAAGTTGAAAATGATTAAGCATGTTGCAAAGTGACAAAATACAATATCAATCTCTCAAATTGACAATGTGCAATTACTCCAAAGCGGGCAAAGACAAACGATTAACATCATCAATAGTATGAATCTGGAGAGCAGGGCCAAGCTCATCTTTACGCAAAAAAATTCGACCATTTTTAACCCATAAATACTTGTAGGCATTTTGCTTTTTGAAATACAGACACTTCTTGTACAACTCTCTCTTGTCAGGAGAAAGATGTTCACCAACAAAAATAGGTGTATCGCTAGCATCAAATCCAAGCATCTTCGTAGTGAGCCTCACTGATTTAGCACCTTGAATGTAGCTGTCACGAACACTTCGCCAAACAAACTTGACCACCAGTGGCTTTGGGCCAGTGCCATGTGTCGGAAGTCGATGTGTTATACTGACATCAGTCTCCAGCGTATTCAGCTTCAGCGATCTGCCAATGTTCATCACCACTTTCAATGGATCTTCATTCGGTTTTTCGGGAACTCCTCTAATGATTACATTATCTTTATATAAGTAATCATCATGTTGCTGCACAACTTTCTTCAGATCCTTGACCTGCTGCTTCAGCTGACTATTTTCTTCCAGCACAGTAGGTATCCAGTCTCTTTTCAACATGTAAAATTCGACCAGTGATGACATCCAATTTAGAAATAACACCGTGAAACTGCGTGCTCATAAACTGTACTGATGCCACAAGTTCAAGAACAGTGGATTTGTCTGAGATGTTCAAAGGCTCCTTCGAGGCATCATGTCCAGACACAAAGTGAGCAGAAGAATGGCCGTCACCAAGTTGAGTTCGGAACAAACCAGCATATGACTTGGACTGCCCGGCAGCCGGTGATGGAGGCAAACCAGAACTACCCTGCTGTACAGCATGACCAGCTGGCTTGGGCGAGTTGCGGTTATTTGCCATCCCTGAACAGGATCTGCAGAACCATGGTTGATCATTGTCGCTAAGGCCAGAAAACTCGGCATTATTAAGTCCGGATCAACCTTTATGAACCCATGTTAGGCAGCTAGAACACTGAATTGATGCAGACTTCTCTTTGAAATGTCCAGAGCAAACTGAGCAAAGAGTGTTATTGTCCTTGTTTCGTGCTGGTGGCATTTTGATGGAACAATAAATGATCACAGAAATCAGCTGTAGACAGCACAAGTGACACCGTTGTGCAAGATATTCAGCTTAAAAATAGACTGTTGTGACCTTATCTGTTCTCCAGGACCTAATAGACAGAAAAAGAAGAGGCGCTTCCCACACCTCAAAGAAACAATGTTTCACCAACAATGCTTCCCTTGACTTGCATTAAAGTGTGTCCTAAATGCATTAAAGTGTGTCCACATCCGGTTCTTGACTAAGCTTCATCCCCTTCAATCCTCTTATATCCTTCCTTCTTCGGCCACTGTCTTGACCACCTCAACATCCTGCAAATATCTTGGTGTAACACTTACATCCGACCTGTCCTGGAAATTGCATGTAAACACTATTGCATGTAATGCCAATTTCTTCTTTAAATCAGACGCCTATTCAAATCTTGCTCTCCTGCAACCAAGGAAATTCTCTACATTTCACTTATCCGTCCCCTCCTGGAATATGCCTGTATAATCTGGGATCCTTTCCACATCTCTCTCATTCACGAACTTGAAAAAGTCCAACGCAGAGTAGCTCGCTTTGTAAAGAATGATTTCTCTCCCTACTCGAGCGTCTCTTCAATGCTTTCCTCTCTGAATTGGCCACCACTCTGACAGGCGTTCT
>JASGXE010011138.1:0-22237 GCA_030068105.1 Sinentomon sp. SZTP_YWyxl
TTTGCGTTAAAATTTGTCTCGGCCTGCTGTTCCTATTCCTATTCCTGCGTGGTCCTCGTCCTCTTGTCTCATTTGCATTGCCCATACTTATTGGTGTCTTTTCTGTGGACCTGCAAAAAGTGCAGCCTTATAGGTCATTATTGTGGAATCCCTGTTGTGCAATAAAAACCCGGAAAAAGTAGACGCATTAGCTTAAAAGCTAATCTCTCTTCCTCCGACCTCCACAAGCTAACCCCCCCCTTTTAGGCTGGTGCATGCAACCCTGCTTTTCAGGCCCTACTCACCTCACCGCGTGCCGTGCTATTTCTTTCTTTAGGCTGCATGTCCCGGGGGATTATTGTTTGCCCCCTATCTATATAGGTTATTATTAATTAAGTTGTCATTATTTGGTTATCGCTGTTCAAATTTCACTGAAAAGTCTCCGCATTCGTTCGTCTGTTGCCGATTCATTTGACCGCGTGTCTTGTGCATGGTCAAATAGCAGGAGGAGGCCTTTGCGACAGTTTTGCATTCTCCTATAGCAGCACAGGCGTTTGCTTCTTCGCAATAAATCTCATGACGTTCGCTTTTCTCTTGAGACTGCCCAGCAGGTTTGCGTGCGAAAATATTCTGAACCAAAAATGGTCGCTGTACGAACGCATTGATATGTACACCACGTTCCACAAGTCGCTGCATGGATGGCGATGTGTTCGGTGAGTTGCCTGCCCCTGATTTGAATCGCGCCATCTGCAATTTTGAAACTTTTTTCTGAGAGGACTCGAGAATTACCATCCACAATTTGACCAGCGTATGTTGAAACGTCCATGTGGCAAATTGATGAGCAGAGAATGCCCTTGCCAGGCAAGAAGTGACGCCTGAAGTGACGCATGAAAAACCGGCCATGAAGTGGGCTTTCTCTGCCATTTTTCGAAAACATGTTCTACTGTATTCCCCGCTGCACGTAAGTGTTCTACCGTGTTTTTCCAGCAAAGGTGGATATTGGTGTCTTCACACCCGGCCGCTGGATGAGTGCGGTTGTATGACACCCGTCCAAAGTTGCTTGAAAGACAGTGTCCCTTTTTGAAATAATGTGTGAAATCAACCAAAGCCCTTGATTGGGCTATTATGATCCATTGGACTATTTGGAAATTTCCTCAACTCTCGATGTCTCATGCTGACTTCTGAATCTTTGGGCACTTGCGAGCCATCTTCTCTATATTGAGAAATTGAATCAGGACCGTGTTGCTCTGCCAGAGAACAAATTGACTTTTGGTCTTCTTCTGGTCTCTCCGCATTGTTGACGATGGTGTGACCTCGTTTTTTTTATTGAACCTTAAATAATTACGAATCCCAAAATTTCAAATTCTGGCCAAAAGAAAAGTTCTTTGGATCCGAATTGTGTACTTTTCAGCAAATGTCAGCTGGCCGCGCTGTTTTTGGTACACATTTCTCGTTTTTCTGCAGAGATTTCGGTTCGTTTTCCCATTAACCACGCAGATAGCGTGCGATAATGGTCAGAGGTTTTTTTGGCCTCAAAAACTTTAAAAAGCCACCGGCTTCTCCGATTTTTCTTTGAATTTTTTGCACTTGGAAGATATCTCAAAGACGTGTATACAAAGTTGTTAATTTTCACAAAACCAGAAAAGCAATCAAGCCCAATTTTTTCAGACATTCTTTCAAAAGACCATTCCTCAAACACATGAGCAGAGATTTGAAATTGGTCCGCTCTAAATATGTGAGTCTCAGTAATAATTGATCATCCTTCGGAGTCGGTGACTCATAATGACATATGCCCTTCCCCAAAGAAGCACTGCAAAGTGGAGATTGTTCAAATCGCCCTGTTATGAAGTGCAAACTATCTCAAATTGCATCAAAACTGACGAGAAAATCCGAAAAAATGACACCTTTTTTCTTCACAAGGAATCAACGACGCAAGCTCTAGCGGTGCGGCGTTATTCAGTTGCGAAGCTGGAATACGTATAAACCCGTCAGCATCAATCACTCTTGCTCTTGGGGACACAGGTACCCATGCTGTCGGGCATTATTTTTTTAGCCTCTTGAAAGGGAAGCAAAATTTTTAGTGGTGCCAAAATTATGCGTAACAACAAATTTTTAGCATTTTTTGAGATGTTCACTGATGCTCATGACGACTCGAATAAAAACTCGTGAGGATGCTCGGCAGGGACTTTTTGGCTGCATGCATACATAATTGGAGCAGCAATTCCAAAAGACCTGTCTAACACCGCATCCACCACAACTTTCCACTGCATCCACCGCATCTTGGAATCAGCGCCACCGCATCCACCGCATCTCAAAGAAGAAAAAGTTCATTTTTTCAAATCATTCTGTTGCCTTGCACTTTCTTGTGGCTGCGGCGTCAAAAGGAGGACTTGCAACCTCCTGGTAAATCCCATGCATGCATATCCAGCAGTTGCATCAACATTCAACAATTATCTAACTCTGCCTGAAGGGAGTCCCTCGTTCCGCGCCGCACCATGTCTTTTGCACTTCTCGCAAATGTGGAGAACTTCTTTTTCGCTACATGAGAACTGTCGATCGGCCTGCCCTCTTCTTTTATCTTTCTCACCCTCTTGCTCGCACTCGCTAGCTTCAGGCTTGCTTACCCTGACTGTGTGCGTTGCTCTGTTTTGGAAATATTAACTAGCTGACATGACTCCCTTTCCCTAACTGCCGAGCTGTCCTTGCATTGCGTTTTGCAGCTCAACCTAAACAGTGGCATAAGGCATCGGAGGATGGGTCACAGCCTGAACTGGTGGAGTCAAAACCGGAGAGAGACGCTTGGGAATGGTGAGGCGTTGGAGGTTGGGCGGCGCCTCAGAGTGAGGCTGGCGACTGTGGAGAATTGCAAGGGGTGCGGTGTAGGCGAGCCTAAGCAGCTGGGCGGGAAAAGCAAATTTCGACGAACGTTTTCGAATTTTATTTAGTTTAATTTTGGATTGTTTCGCGTGAAGTTTGGCGACGACACCGCGGCAGGTCGACCGTCAGGCACAGATCGGAATTTCCATCTCCTCACCGCGAGCTGAATTTTCTCATCTCAATTAGGCTGAATTGTAGCACGTCGCGTTTCACCGCTCCCACTTACTGTAAAGTTCATCTGTCTTGTTATCGCTACACGTCTTTACATCGTTGCACTTGTGTCTTCTCTTTGTCCCTCGTTTGTTCTTTCTTTTGACATCTTGGGGGTAATTTTTGCGTTCAGGTCGTGCTTCCAGCTTTAATCTTTGAAATTGGAACCTCCGAATTCTAAAGGCTGTTTCTGACTGCGCCTGGCGTGTCCCTGTGTGATTCTCATTTCTGGCTGAAAGAAAAGATGACAAAAATGATAATGGCATGCCCATTTTTTCGGAAGATGCATCAAACCACATCAAAGCGTCGTGCAATTAGCGCATTGTTATCCATTAAAGTGCACAATTTTCTTTGTTCTCATTTGTTAAGAAAACCCCAACAATTGCAAAATTATAGTTTTTTGTTCTTCGCCTGTAATCGTCCATCGAGCCAACTGCATGCGTTTATCCTTCTGTTTTGGCACTTGAGGTGAGATTGGCATTGCAAGTTTTTTGCGCAAACAGTTTTTATTTACATTTCGTTGAAAGTTTCGGAGCGTTGTTTGCAAGCGAGTTCGACTTTTCAACTTGCCATGGACAATGCCCACATTTTTTTTGCATTTTCGTTCTTGTTAGGTGGTTTTCACCGATATCGCCAATCAGAATGCATGGGACTTGTTCATTTTTAAAACTATTCTTTAGGCTAAACTATGATTTCGGTTTTCATTGAAAACCATGTTGCGTGGGGTCAGTAATTGGCTTCCGCAATTGGCTAATTCTGTTTCTTTCGAATGAAGGTGTTACTTTTGTCATCCGCAAATGTGTTCAGAGCAAGTTTTTTAAAACATCGGTGCTTCAAATGTTCCGGCATGATGCGATGAAAAAGGGAGTTAGGTTTTTTGCGTGTTCAAAAACGTAAAATAATTCTGTCGGGGAAAGAAGATACGCTGGTTTGCAAAGGTGTATGTGTGTGTTGCATAAGCAAGAAATTAGTTAGGCGTAATGTCCGATAAAGTCGAAAGCTGTCTGCCGTTAACAAAGAAAATGATCAAAATTTCAGTGACAGATGATCAATGCATAAACAATAATTTTTTTTGCTCTAATTTTTAAATATAGTTTCAGATACTCTTTCTTCTCTCATGCACGAAAGAGTGGAACGAGCTCCTTCTTGATTCTCTCTTGATCGTGTTATAGCGGCCCTCGACAATTAAGGCACGCGGAATGACATGGCTTTTTCCGCACCTTTTTCTGTTCTCCAACGGAAAATGCGAGCTTTTTTTGGCATCAAGATACTTTTAGTATTTTTTTCTTTTTTCCATGCATGTTTATGATTTTGTCACGTTTGTTAATTTCTCTGTTAGAGTTAGTAAGGTTTTTGATTTTTTATCATGTTGCACATGTCAGTATTATTGGCAGTGAATAATTTTTATTTAATAAATAAATAAATAAATACAAAGTGCAGTGTACTTACCAATTTCTCTGTTAGAGTTAGTAAGGTTTTTGATTTTTTATCATGTCGCACATGTTCGCATTATGTGGCAGTGAATAATTTTATTTAATAAACAAATAAATGAATACAAAGCGCAGTATACTTAGAGGATGGTGAAATTTTTCACGAACGCTAACCATATCGCATGAAATTAGCATGACTGCAGAATTTATGAAAACTTACCAATCAAATTTTTCTCGTCTTTTTCTAAGAAAATTAAACTTTGTTGATTTGTGCATTAAGACCGTTTCCGATTCGCACCGGCGTTGTCCTATGAAGCTGGGACGCCAGGCTAACATTTCTCGTGCATCTCATTTAAATGTGTATGTCTCTCCAAATTTATCTATCGCTATTTTCACTTGGGCCTGACCTCAGAAAACACGGAACACATAAACTGACTCCAAAAAACACAACCCACAATGAAGGTTTTAAAAGACACTGAAATGCAGTTTTAGTGTATAGAAAGGTGTGGATTGTGCGGCGATAATGGGGCAACCACTAGATACGGATATAGCAATTACGCAGGTCTCAAAAACGAAAAGGAGTCGCTATAGAAATTTGCTATAAAGAGCACTCAAAATTGACCCATCATTTTATTTTCAGAACCTCAGTGGTTGCATTGTGCTTGAACGTTTGGTGATATTCCCAATGAGATATTTTCCGCTCGCGAGAGCTACCTTGCAATATCTTTTTAGTTGTAACTTTGACAAAAGTTTCTTGACAGATTCCACAATGTGGATGTGGTTCACTTTTTCCCGAAGTCAAAAAGTACCAACATCTGTAGCTAGAAATTTCCAGTCAATCTGACCATAAATACAGGGTATTCCTAATGTCTTTGGCCATAGGAAAAATTACATTGGCTGTTTTATCATAATTTGAGACGTGAAACTTTTTCTTGCTCTAACCACGGATGTCAAACTTCAATAGGAAATTTTAGCATCGAATAAAGTGGTGACATCCGTGGTGGGAGCTAGAAAAAGTCACAAACCACAAAATGAGATAAAAACAGCAAATTTAATTTTTTGATATTTCCAAAGACTTTGGGCATCCCCGAATATGTTGTTCCGATTATGAATATGCACATGTTGTTCCGATTAAAGTGTCGACAGTCGTGGTTGGAGCAAGAAAACGTTTCACATCACAAAATATGGCCAAAGACTTTCGGGTTACCCTGTATATGCGATACATTAAAAATGGGATAAAAATATGCGGTGGTGTGATGATGAAAAAGAAACGCCTTGATGCAAAATATGATAGGTTTGACGGTTTGCGGGAACTGGAGACGACATGCATGTCCCGCGGTTTGATCAGCTAGGTTCCTTTTTTCGGGGTGCTCCATTAGCTCGGCAGATACCTTTTTGAAGGAATTTCCATGACACAAGGCCAGAAATGACCACAAGGCATTTGGCTACACAGTAGCATCAATATTTTGATATTGAAAAAGTCATTTGCCCCGCAATGGTAAATATTGCCCCAAAACATCAGATTTCTCGAATCAAGAGCGCCATGCACCCTCTTTGTTTTGTTGCAGAATTGTTTGAATATTTCGTTCCATTTGTGCGATTAGTTCTTGGTCTTCGATTGCATTCTTGTTCAGGCATTTGCACATTGGCTGGTATTCAAACTTCAATGCCGGATCTGGTTTTTCGTCTCATGCCAAGTCTCGTCCCGATCAAAAATCGTCGTTGGGCCAATTGAAGATCTCACAAATCACCATTCTTTATAGCACCGATTGCAGCGCCGTTTGTTTGTCAGGGGCAAAATCTCGAAATTCTGCCCCTAACTAATTCATAGCATATGCAACCGTCACAATTCGTAATTGCACCGCTTGCAGCGCCGTTTGTTTGTCAGGGGCAAAATCTCGAAATTCTGCCCCTAACTAATTCATAGCATATGCAACCGTCACAATTCTTAATTGCACCGCTTGCAGCGCCGTTTGTTTGTCAGGGGCAAAATCTCCAAATTCTGCCCCTAACTAATTCATAGCATATGCAACCGTGACAATTTTAATTGCACCGCTTGCAGCGCAGTTTGTTTGCCAGGGGCAAAATCTCGAAATTCTGCCGCTAACAAATTCATAGCATATGCAACCGTCACAATTCTTAATTGCACCGGTTGCAGCGCCGTTTGTTTGCCAGGGGCAAAATCTCGAAATTCTGCCGCTAACTAATTCATAGCATATGCAACCGTAACAATTCTTAATTGCACCGCTTGCAGCGCCGTTTGTTTGCCAGGGGCAAAATCTCGAAATTCTGCCCCTAACTAATTCATAGCATATGCAACCGTCACAATTCTTAATTGCACCGCTTGCAGCGCCGTTTGTTTATCGTGCAAAATCTCGAAATTCTGCCCCTAACTAATTCATTGCATATGCAACCGTCAAAATTCTTAATTGCACCGCTTGCAGCGCCGTTTGTTTGTCAGGGACAAAATCTCGAAATTCTGCCCCTAACTAATTCATAGCAGATGCAACCGTCACAATTCTTCATTGCACCGCTTGCAGCGCCGTTTGTGTTCCAGGGGCAAAATCTCGAAATCTGCCCCTAACCAATTCATAGCATATGCAACCGTCACAATTCTTAATTGCAGCGCCGTTTGTTTGTCAGGGGCAAAATCTCGAAATTCTGCCCCTAACTAATTCATAGCATATGCAACCGTCACAATTCTTAATTGCACCGCTTGCAGCGCCGTTTGTTTGCCAGGGGCAAAATCTCGAAATTCTGCCCCTAACTAATTCATAGCATATGCAACCGTCACAATTCTTAATTGCACCGCTTGCAGCGCCGTTTGTGTGTCAGGGGCAAAATCTCGAAATTCTGCCCCTAACTAATTCATAGCATATGCAACCGTCACAATTCTTAATTGCACCGCTTGCAGCGCCGTTTGTTTGCCAGGGGCAAAATCTCGAAATTCTGCCCCTAACTAATTCATAGCATATGCAACCGTCACAATTCTTAATTGCACCGCTTGCAGCGCCGTTTGTTTGTCAGGGGCAAAATCTCGAAATTCTGCCCCTAACTAAACTAGGAAACAGGAGACAGGCTTCCTGTTGCAGACGAGCGATCAGCTTTTTTCTTTCGTGTCCCAGTTGCTCGTGTCGTTTCCCAGTCGCTTTTGCTCCTGCACAATCGACGGCTGCATAAGCGGTCTGTGGGCGGCAATTGTTGTGCAAGTTGTGCTGAGTTTGGTGACTGAGAGGCCAAGAAGCAGCGCCTGCCCAGAAATCCGAGGGAGGCACTGCCTTTTCACCGCTCAAAAACAAAACAATGCTGCCATGTAATGTTGTCTCTGGTCATAAAATTATTGAGTGGTGTTCAAGTTCAATGATTTTGGGATTCCTGGCAGGGACCCGGAATTTTATTTCTCCGAAGCTTGAGCACTTTTGTTCCTCAAATGGTTTCAGAGTTTCACCCGACAAAAGGTTGGGTTCATTATACGAGTGTACACTGGCGGCGGAAAAAGATTACCCATACATGTGAAAAATTTCCATTCTTGAGATTTTAGCAAAAACTCCATGCTGTAGAAATAAAAGATCCTCTTTCATCACTAATGTCAAAATCTGACACCTCTAGAAAGCTCCGTTGCAATTTGACGATTTAATTTCTACCAAATGCATAAGAGTAAAAAGAAAGAAAAAAAAGTTTCGGAGGCAACAGTTAGATGGGAAAAACACATGTATGAGTAATCTTTTTCCGCCGCCACTAAACAACATATGTGTGGAAGCACTGGAAGCGCTCATTTTTCGGCTTTGCGCCATGCAAAACTGCATCAAAAACCGTTGCTTGGCTCAGGAGAAATTTAACTTTCTGTGGGCATCGCAGTGATCGCACCGCGTCCGCCATTCACTCGCATATCTTTCGCAGCGCACACCCACTTTAATGCCGCAATCCAGCAGCACACATTTTTGACGCACGAAAATCCCGAATTGCTGATGGAATGTGCTGATGTGAGTGCTGATGCGTTATGGCTGATGTTTCGCTGGTTGTTTTGTTTGGCGAATAAAATAATGCAACCAGTTGTCCTGTTCCTTCTGAGCCTCTTTTCTGGTGAGCCACTTCTCTTGTGAGCTTTGTGCTTTGTGGCGAAAATTGTGCATGGGGTGCGGGTGGAGGAGTTCGGTGTCTTCGCGGGATGCGGGCCTCGTTTGCGTCCCATCCTGTCCTTTCCATCCTGTCCTTTCCAAACCGAACTTGATCCATTAATTCAATATTCGAGCATCGACTGCTCAGTCGTGTCAAAATGCGTCACGACACAAGAATATGAAACGAAAGCGAAAGCAGAAAAAATAACAGAAAAAAATCCCCGTTTCGCATTTCTGCAAAATCCATTTGCGCTGTTGTTGGTGGACAAAACTCGAAATTTCCCCAAACTATCGATTTCCCCAGACCTTCCAAAAAGGTGCAAAATTTTCCCCATTCCGCCACACTGCATGCACACATTGCTGGTGTCTGGTGTGCGGGTTTCTTTCTTTTTGTGTGGTGTTGTTGACTGATTGATCATCGATTCCTGCACTCATTGGGCCGATTTTTTAAAGGAAGCCCATCTTTTCGGCCGCGGATTATTTTCTTTTTAAATGCAATTTTGTACACAAAAAGAAAAGAATCCGCGGCCTAAAAGATGGGCTTCGTTTAAAAAATCGGCCCATAGACTGAAACAAAACGCAACCTGTTGTCCTGTTCGTTTCTTCTCAGCTTGGCTTCTCTGCTCTGTTGCCGTCCTGTGCCGGAGGCCACGCCTGTGCTCGCCTCTTGGCCTTGTCTCCTTCATTGTCTGCGTTGGGATGCAAATTGTGCATGGGGGTGCGGTGAGTAGGCGGTGAGTGAGGTTCGGAGTTTTCGTGGCCTGCAGTGTCTGTTCATTGTTGCGCTTGCTGGTTTTGTTGAGGTGGGGCAGGGGAAAGAGCAATTTTGTTTTTGTTGTGCCATTTTGTCATTTTTTCACCGATTTTGACCAAAAACTATACAGCAACGCACCACATTGAAATCTTCACCTCCACAAAAATTGGGTACGATCGGTTAACAACTTTTTGAGTTATCGTTGCACACAAATTGTGGTTTGCTGTCCGTTGTAGACTCGCTTCGCTCGTCAATCATAGCATATGCAACCGTAACAATTGTTAATTGCACCGATTGCAGCGCCGTTTGTTTGCCAGGGGCAAGACCTCGAAATTCTGCCCCTAACTAATTCATAGCATATGCAACCGTCACAATTCTTAATTGCACCGCTTGCAGCGCCGTTTGTTTGCCAGCGGCAAAATCTCGACATTCTGCCCCTAACTAATTCATACATATGCAACCGTCACAATTCTTAATTGCACCTCTTGCTGCGCCGTTTGTTTGTCAGGGGCAAAATCTCGAAATTCTGCCCCTAACTAATTCATAGCATATGCAACCGTCACAATTCTTAATTGCACCGCTTGCAGCGCCGTTTGTTTGTCAGGGGCAAAATCTCGAAATTCTGCCCCTAACTAATTCATAGCATATGCAACCGTCACAATTCTTAATTGCACCGCTTGCAGCGCCGTTTGTTTGCCAGGGGCAAAATCTCGAAATTCTGCCCCTAACTAATTCATAGCTTATGCAACCGTAACAATTGTTAATTGCACCGGTTGCAGCGCCGTTTGTTTGCCAGGGGCAAAATCTCGAAATTCTGCCCCTAACTAATTCATAGCATATGCAACCGTCACAATTCTTAATTGCACCGCTTGCAGCGCCGTTTGTTTGCCAGGGGCAAAATCTCGAAATTCTGCCCCTAACTAATTCATAGCTTATGCAACCGTAACAATTGTTAATTGCACCGGTTGCAGCGCCGTTTGTTTGCCAGGGGCAAAACCTCGAAATTCTGCCCCTAACTAATTCATAGCATATGCAACCGTCACAATTCTTAATTGCACCGGTTGCAGCGCCGTTTGTTTGCCAGGAGCAAAACCTCAAAATTCTGCCCCAAACTAATTCATAGCATACTGATTGCGTGTTTTTCCCGTTTTTGCGTTAAAAGTTTCAGCGAGTCGAAACCTTCGAAACATTCCACGATTGAAAGATGCGCAAATGGTCATCTCCTGCAAAATGCTGAGATAAATTTTCGGAAAAATGAAGCAGAACAGAAAAAAGTGGAACATTTTTCGCATGGAATCTTTGTCTTGGGTTCCATTTCGCTGAGAGGTTACCGTCTGGACGTTAGATACGGCGTCTAATTGATACTAATCTTGTTTGCTTGATTAGGTTCATTTTCTTTAATCACTTCATCCTTCCCAACCTGCCACCCCCCTCCCAGCCAACCCCAACTTATGCTTGTGTTCTAATAATTTTATCTTTTTTGTGTGTCTAAGATATGTATGCGTGGAAATCCTTCTCGAAAAGCTTTCCCATTTCCTCCTATTTTCACGTCTTTTTACGAATACCTTTTTAATTCGTTTATTCCGCATTATCGTTGCTCTATTGCCTCTCTCTGCCTCACGCAGCTCCAACTTTTCTACCCCCACCTCTCCATTGTTGGCTCGCCCCCTCCCTTCGACCCATCTCTTCGTGTTCTGTCTCGTCTGCTGCCGTATCTTTTTCCTCGCCCTCGCCTTTACCCCACCCACGGCCTGGTTTAACGGCTGCCTGATTTATTATCTGCGGAAATACCTTGCCTTGTATATTATTGGCTTTCACTTTTCTCCCGACTTGTTTTGTGAGCCTTTTGCTGGCTTTGCTTGTTTTCCCTTTTTCTGTCGAGAATTTGCCTGTGCTTGGCTGGTAACTATATACCTACGCCTTATCGCCGTCATTGTTAAAATCACGAAATGCAAGTGTGAGAGATTCCATTTTTCAACCTCCTTTAATTTGTACGGATACACACTAAATTTGAGCGTGAAGGGTTAACGAATTTATTTTGGCGTCAGAGTTTCTCTGTCGATTTATCAGTCAAAATTGAATTTTGGTTCCTGTTGATGAATTATTGTTCAATCGTTGGCGGTTCCTGAAGTTGCTCCTCAGGCTGTCGTGATCCCGGTCAAAAAATCAAAAGCGCTTGAGAGATTGTAAAACTCTTTACGAGATGAACAGGATTTGGTATGCGCTTAATCTTCCGTTAAAAAAATTGGATCATCATTGTGATGGTTCATCAACGACCAGCATGTGGCACAGGTTTTATTGCGGGACAAGCGCCCCGAGGATTGATATTCCTATCTGTTAAACGATGCTCAAGACAACGCCTGTTATCTAAAATGGAATGGTGCGTTTTTTGGTTTGGAACCCTTCGAAACCAATCGACGATCGATGACACTCGGTTGGGTGGAGAATTTGGGTTTCAAATTGTGGACGGCAACCTGCAAGGTTTTCACTCCAAGAAACACTAAAAAATTGTTCACAAAGATGCCCATTTTGAAGGTGGTGCCCTGAGGTTATCCGCATTTGTAAAGTTCACGCTTGCTTCTTGTCCTTGATTGAAATGCGTGACCTCCCCTTCCCCCAACCCAAATCATCAGCGTTCATTGGTGTCTCAGCAGAGTTGAGGTCATCACGAACGAAAATAGTTTTTGACAAGATGGCATTCTATTTTTTTCAATTTTAAAAATATGCTTTCTTTTTTCAGCCAGATATTTATATCAGACTGTTTTTATTGGACCTGTTATTATTGCTGTTAATAAGTATTCACCTCCGAGAAATGCCAGTTTGTACTTAGCCAGATATTTTAATGCCAGATATCTCAATCGGCCGAAATCACGTTTTGGATACAAACTCGGAGCCAAGCGTGCGTTACTATTTTTAAGCAAATCCTAATACGCTTGCGATTCAAGATAGAAGCATCGACGAAGTCGTCTTGACATTCTTGGATTTGTTTTTGTAATCAACTCCCAACTATTTTTGTAAACATTTTACCCGTGAGGGCGTGCGGTATTTTCGAAAGACGTCTTTTTCCTTATCAGTTGCTTCGAAAATCTCCACTGAGTTGCCATTTCCGCGACCTGTCAACCAGATCCCCGAAACTCGCTGTTCGTTCCGCGTGCTGTCCACGGCATCACAACACAACTGGAGGGGTCAACATTGAAGACGGTGTTGCCCTCTCGAGGGACTCATCGACATCATCATCCTTAATTGCACCGCTTGCAGCGCCGTTTGTTTGCCAGCGGCAAAATCTCGACATTCTGCCCCTAACTAATTCATGACATATGCAACCGTCACTATTCTTAATTGCACCGGTTGCAGCGCCGTTTGTTTGTCAGGGGCAAAATCTCGAAATTCTGCCCCTAACTAATTCATAGCATATGCAACCGCACAATTCTGAATTGCACCGATTGCAGCGCCGTTTGTTTGTCAGGGGCAAATCCTCGAAATTCTGCCCCTAACTAATTCATGGCATATGCAACCGTCACTATTCTTAATTACACCGGTTGCAGCGCCGGTTGTTTGCCAGGGGCAAAATCTCGAAATTCTGCCCCTAACTAATTCATAGCTTATGCAACCGTAACAATTGTTAATTGCACCGGTTGCAGCGCCGTTTGTTTGCCAGGGGAAAATCTCGAAATTCTGCCCCTAACTAATTCGTAGCATATGCAACCGTCACAATTCTTAATTGCACCGCTTGCAGCGCCGTTTGTTTGCCAGGGGCAAAATCTCGAAATTCTGCCCCTAACTAATTCATAGCTTATGCAACCGTAACAATTGTTAATTGCACCGGTTGCAGCGCCGTTTGTTTGCCAGGGGCAAAACCTCGAAATTCTGCCCCCTAACTAATTCATAGCATATGCAACCGTCACAATTCTTAATTGCACCGGTTGCAGCGCCGTTTGTTTGCCAGGAGCAAAACCTCAAAATTCTGCCCCAAACTAATTCATAGCATACTGATTGCGTGTTTTTCCCGTTTTGCGTTAAAAGTTTCAGCGAGTCGAAACCTTCGAAACATTCCACGATTGAAAGATGCGCAAATGGTCATCTCCTGCAAAATGCTGAGATAAATTTTCGGAAAAATGAAGCAGAACAGAAAAAAGTGGAACATTTTTCGCATGGAATCTTTGTCTTGGGTTCCATTTCGCTGAGAGGTTACCGTCTGGACGTTAGATACGGCGTCTAATTGATACTAATCTTGTTTGCTTGATTAGGTTCATTTTCTTTAATCACTTCATCCTTCCCAACCTGCCACCCCCCTCCCAGCCAACCCCAACTTATGCTTGTGTTCTAATAATTTTATCTTTTTTGTGTGTCTAAGATATGTATGCGTGGAAATCCTTCTCGAAAAGCTTTCCCATTTCCTCCTATTTTCACGTCTTTTTACCTTTTTAATTCGTTTATTCCGCATTATCGTTGCTCTATTGCCTTTCTCTGCCTTACGCAGCTCCAACTTTTCTACCCCCACATCGCCATTGTTGGCTCGCCCCCTCCCTTCGACCCATCTCTTCGTGTTCTGTCTCGTCTACTGCCGTCTCTTTTTCCTCGCCCTGGCCCTACCCGCGGCCTGTTTAAACGGCTGCCTGATTTATTATCTGCGGAAATACCTTGCCTTGTATATTATTGGCTTTCACTTTTCTCCCGACTAGTTTTGTGAGCCTTTTGCTTGCTTTGCTTGTTTTCCCTTTTTCTGTCGAGTTGCCTGTACTTGGCTGGTAACTATATGCCTTATCGCCGTCATTGTTAAAATCACGAAATGCA
Source organism: Sinentomon sp. SZTP_YWyxl (assembly GCA_030068105.1). Lineage (NCBI taxonomy): Eukaryota > Metazoa > Arthropoda > Protura > Sinentomata > Sinentomidae > Sinentomon > Sinentomon sp. SZTP_YWyxl. The sequence continues at coordinate 14,163 of JASGXE010011138.1, forward strand.
AGTGTGATTGAGAGATTCCATTTTCAACCTCCTTAATTTGTACGGATACACACTAAATTTGAGCGTGAAGTGAAGGGTTAACGAATTTATTTTGGCGTCAGAGTTTCTCTGTCGATTTATCAGTCAAAATTGAATTTTGGTTCCTGTTGATGAATTATTGTTCAATCGTTGGCGGTTCCTGAAGTTGCTCCTCAGGCTGTCGTGATCCCGGTCAAAAAATCAAAAGCGCTTGAGAGATTGTAAAACTCTTTACGAGATGAACAGGATTTGGTATGCGCTTAATCTTCCGTTAAAAAAATTGGATCATCATTGTGATGGTTCATCAACGACCAGCATGTGGCACAGGTTTTATTGCGGGACAAGCGCCCGAGGATTGATATTCCTATCTGTTAAACGATGCTCAAGACAACGCCTGTTATCTAAATGGAATGGTGCGTTTTTGGTTTGGAACCCTTCGAAACCAATCGACGATCGATGACACTCGGTTGGGTGGAGAATTTGGGTTTCAAATTGTGGACGGCAACCTGCAAGGTTTTCACTCCAAGAAACACTAAAAATTGTTCAAAGATGCCCATTTTGAAGGTGGTGCCCTGAGGTTATCCGCATTTGTAAAGTTCACGCTTGCTTCTTGTCCTTGATTGAAATGCGTGACCTCCCCTTCCCCCAACCCAAATCATCAGCGTTCATTGGTGTCTCAGCAGAGTTGAGGTCATCACGAACGAAAATAGTTTTTGACAAGATGGCATTCTATTTTTTTCAATTTTAAAAATATGCTTTCTTTTTCAGCCAGATATTATATCAGACTGTTTTTATTGGACCTGTTATTTATTGCTGTTAATAAGTATTCACCTCCGAGAAATGCCAGTTTGTACTTAGCCAGATATTTTAATGCCAGATATCTCAATCGGCCGAAATCACGTTTTGGATACAAACTCGGAGCCAAGCGTGCGTTACTATTTTTAAGCAAATCCTAATACGCTTGCGATTCAAGATAGAAGCATCGACGAAGTCGTCTTGACATTCTTGGATTTGTTTTTGTAATCAACTCCCAACTATTTTTGTAAACATTTTACCCGTGAGGGCGTGCGGTATTTTCGAAAGACGTCTTTTTCCTTATCAGTTGCTTCGAAAATCTCCACTGAGTTGCCATTTCCGCGACCTGTCAACCAGATCCCCGAAACTCGCTGTTCGTTCCGCGTGCTGTCCACGGCATCACAACACAACTGGAGGGCGTCAACATTGAAGACGGTGTTGCCCTCTCGAGGGACTCATCGACATCATCATCCTCCAACTCTACCTCGACCTATTCGAACTGCAGGGGAGTTGGTTCCCTTTGTTTCCTGCACCCACTCTCACCGCAAAGCAAGCACAGCTTCAACGAAGACAACTTCACTTCGTTTGGCGGCACTTCACTCGCGGACGACCTGTACTCGCCGAAAAGCAGCCACAGTAATTGCAACTTCGGGCGAACCACACTCTGGACAACGCACCAGCTTCCAATCAGAGCCCGAACAACGTTGCCTTCCAACTGGCTCAGCGTCTCTCCGTCTCCAGTTGATAAATCCCCTCCGGGTGTTCAGGGTGGTCTTCCCCCGGTCAGCCCGCCACGGTGGGGCGGTCATTACTAACTAAATTCCACCTGCTTGGCCCCTCATCCCCAAGCTTGCACCTTAAAATGATTGCCTCCGGAACAGTTTTCCCTTCCTGGGTCATCCACCCACGTGGAGCCACATCAAGTAGCCTGAAATGCTCCACCTCTGGAGTCACCTCTAAAAAAGGAGGCTCACCACTTGCTGGGTTTGTCCTGGCAGAAAACTTTTCTTCTTAACCACCACAAAATTGTTTGAAACAAAAAACTCGTTTTATTTGCACATTGGAATCTTTTTTTGTCTGAAGTGCCATCACCGTGAATCGATAAATGGTAAACTCCTTCCCAAATTCCCTTTCCTGTTGGCTGGTTTCCAAAAAATTTTCCTTCATTTAAACATTTCCCAAATGTTTTCGAAATAAACTCTTTTCACTTTTGGCCATTTAATACAGAATCTCCGATACAAACATCTGACGTGTTAAGTCCGGAATTAATGTACCCAACATTTTTTTCCCTCAATTTTGCCTCCAAATTTTTTTGCTTTCTTTTATTCTTTTGCAGGCTAAAATTTGCCCAGATCCTTAAATCCGAAGGTGTCAATTTTGAATGGTTAAAAAAATCTTTAAGCAGCTAAATTTTTCCAAAATTTGAACTCCAATTTTTCCTGTATAGTAATTAATTCCCCCCGTATAAGAATTTCAATTCTCCCCTGTTAATAGAGACCCCTGTAATAGCTAGACCTTCAAAAATTCTCCTATGTTCGAATACGGTAGACTCCTCTGTCTATTCTGTTCATATCTTCTTCGCTGAGTGTGACATGATCAGTAAGCTGCAATGTGCACCTTATTCCCAGCTTCCAATTACCATATAACTTCTCACCCATCGTTGAAAATGAATCTCTGACGCAATATGTTTAGGCCCTTTCGCCAAATCGGGAGCAAGCCATCTTCGTGAATCGAATACCAAAAATTGTGGTACATCCATGGATTCATTTGAAATAAAACACTGCATGTATCGTCCCCCTCTTCGGAAGTGCATGCATGGATTTTCAAAAAGGGGGACAATACATGCAGAGCTTCAATTCAATTGAATCCGTGCTTGCGAAATCCACCACAATTTGCGAAAGGGGGACGATACATGCAGTGCTTTGTTTTTCAGTTGAATCCACGCATGCGCCACAATCTGCGAAATGGGGGATGGATGGGGACAATACATGCAGTAGCTTTATTTGAATTGAATCGGACCGCAATTTATGAAAAGGGGGACGATATATGCAGTTTATTTCAATTGAGTCCATGCATGCACCACAATATACGAAAAGGCAGATAATACATGCAATGATGCTTTGTTTCAATTGAATCCACGCATGCACCAATTGAATCCATGTATTCGTGTGTGTTGTTCCCCATTTCGCACATTGTGGCTCATGCATGGATTCATTCACTTTAAGTGAAGCGCTGCACTGTTGTATCCATTGTGGCAAATTGGGGTGCATGCACGAATATCATTGTAATGAAGCACTGCATGTATGTATCATCTCCCTTTTCGCAAATTGTAGTGGAAGCATAGATTCAATTGAAATAAGGCACTGCATGTACGTGCTCGTGTTGTCTCCCATTTTCGCAAGTTAATTTGGACAGAACCGGTTGCCCTTCCAAAATTCCCCAATTTCGCTGCTTGATAATATCGGAAGGGCGGTTTTCGGACAATTTATTGTTTGGCACATATATCTCGTAAAACTGCGGCCTCGCAAGTTGCTTTCAATTCTCCCTTCTGCTTTTATTATGGTCAGTCCCCTCGACCTGTCGCCTCTGACCGATGGAGGACCGGCGGCCGGAACCCCTTTGCCTCTCCGTTGTGTCTAGAGGGGGCCAATCGGCATCGGACAAAACCAGATACTGCGGTCAACTTAACAACAAAACGATTAAACGACCAGAAAAGCAGCCGAAATCAATTCGCCAAAGCTTAAAAAGTTTTATTGCTCCCAAAACAGCTATACGAATACGGAAAACAAGAGTGGACTTCGAAACAAGCCGAGCCGAAACAACTGCTTTTGTCTGTTATGACTGAGTTTTGTGCGATATGGTCATGGCGCCAGATGCCTCTGCGGGGATGAGCAGGATATTTCAGTGAGTGTGCGAGTCTATTGCAAATCACAAAAATCTGAAAAATCACAGATGTCACCTGCAAAGCTACATTCAAATGCTGTTTTTGAAAAAAATTCCCGTGCAAGAAAATTTCAGGTTTAGGTGGCAGGTTCATGGCAAAGAAAATTTTAGTCACATGGCAAGGATTACCGACAACTGTGACAAGGACACAATGATGATGATTAACATGGAATATATCTCCTCAAATTACCTTCTTCTCGCTTACGCCTAGAATTCTTTATCAGATTCCTTGACTTTTTCTCTGAATTTCGAAAGAGTTTTTCTGTCGTTTTTCAAAAATCGATTCATTTCGTAGTACGGGTACATTCACCGTGGGCCGATTCATTAATTTGAGGTGGCGTATCCCTGGGGACGACGATGGCACGGACAACGATTTTGTGGGTATCGTACAGACGACATTCAGACGGCCGGATTTCATATTTTTAAGGATTTCGTAATGTTTCAGGAATTTTTCTGCAATTGTTCAAACCTCATGTCTCGATATTTTCTGCTGAGGACACACACTTCCTTCTGAATTTGTTTCTTTTGGCATGTTGGGATCCAAAAAGCGGTGAAGGTACGAATAGGAAAGGCAGCCCATAATCCAGCAGGGCTGTGGCTATAACAGACACGCAGACAAACCAAGAGGCCCGTGATAGCCCTCCTCCTGAATTTTTTTCGTTCATGCCAGGTAAACTTTGTCACATCCGATTTGGTTTTCATCATCGGATTCACACTATGAGCACACACAAAAGTGAGATTGAGAGATTTCTTTCTCTCTGTGGAAAGTCATCTTTATCACTTACGGCGAGGAGATGATATCGGGAATAAAATTCGCTCCGGAGCTAATTCATGATCCTGCCTCGCCTCTTTTGAAAATGGGCAGGTGGAAACATTTGCTCCGGAGCTAATTTTATTCCTGCCACAATCTCCCCGCTGTTCGTCGGTTTATGGAACAACCGTGGAAGATGTTGGTCACACGCCCAAAAGTGGCACACCAGGACACTTCACGAAGATTCATAATTTTATTTCGTTTTTTTTAGTTCAGCGCAGGGCAGCTCGTTTTGTGGTTGGCGATTTCAGGCGCGGTGTCACCATGGTGTCACCAGCATGTTGGCATCACTGGGCTGGGAATCGCTACAATCGAGAAGGTGCATTCCAAGACTGACGTACCTGTTCCTTATCCTTGCGAACGCTGGAGGTTGGGGCGCTTTTCGCGGGTCCTTGGAACTGCCGACCTTCTTTCTGCTCTCACAGAGATCACGACTATAAGCTTCGACTAAGACTTTTGAAAGTGACGTAGGAATGTACCCTTTCTTGGGCACAACTATCCCGGAGTGGAAATCCCTCCCAAGGCGAGTTTTTGAACAACCACCGAGTATCCCTCTCTTGCAGGGAGGGACCCACCGTGTCAATTGAAGGTGTCATCCCTGTGGAATTGTTCCTACAACACGGGCATTTATCCTCCTTTCAGGATTGGTTTTGAAATAAACTATCGCCTGAATTTTCTTGTAAACATGTCCTTGTAATTGATTACAACTTGAACACGAACTTGAAATTTTTTCGGCGAAATTTTGGGATTACCTTCCTCCATCGTGATAAACGACATCCGGAGACACCTTTTCAGGTTTCGGTATTCACTGAATCTTTTGAAATCGACGAGGGCTTCTTCATTGCCGGAGAAGATTTTTTTTCTCTTGGTCGGTGGGCACCTTTGCTATCGTCTTTGGTTGTGATTACGCCTCAATTCAGGATACACGAGTATCCAAAACTGGGCGGTCGGTGATGAGACAAAAGAAGCATGCTTTGGGCTATGATCGTGAAGCAGCAGCTTGCCAAAATCATTTCCCATGTTCGTTGGATTTATTTTCTTGCTTTCATTTTCAAATTGTCGAGAAGATGTTTAATTTCTGTGTTGAGGGCATTTCCCCATGTTACATGTTTACCGCTATTTCCCGATACCCTTCTCCGTTACAGCTCATTCCACTTGAAGATGTGAGCTGAGAATGCTCACAAGTATGCTTAGAGGGTAATCAGAATTCCTGCAACAATGAAAAGTCGATGGAGAACTGGGGATTCGGCACAGAAATCAAAGTTTCGCTGAATGTTTGAATGGAAAAGTGAGAAGCATTCTCAGTTTATATCTTCAAATGGAATGACGTTGTATACACCTTCGGTGGAGAGAGCATGACGGAGGTAACGCTAACTCCAGAGGTAACCTCAATGCGAGGCAAATTTTTTCCATCTAATCCAATGCTAAAAATTTGCCTCGCATTAGCTTTACTCCTGGAGGTCCCCGTTCATGATCTCTCCGGTGTTTTTCGAGTTGCGAAGTTCGAGTAAAGACATTGCGGTATAACAATCTTCTGTTATAGTTCGCTTTTGACGTCTTCTGGAGCGCAGTGGAGCTAATATCTTGTTCGGTTCCTGAACGTGTTTGTGGGAGAAAAGTAGCAAATCAGTGTAGTCAGGTTTGCACTATTGCTAGCCCCGACCGATCAAGGGTGAGCGTGTTCATCTGACTAGGCTTTGGCAGTCAATTTAAATTGCATAAAAACGGAATTCGGTGAGGGCTCCACACCCAGCTAATAGCCGCGAAGAAATGCCCGATTTTACCATGAGAAAAGGGTGCGTTTATATTAACGAAATAAATAATAATGTTCTTGTCACCATCCTGGAAGTTAGTCGATGTCGGATAATAATAATAGAACGTGGCTTTCGCCTGTGCACGCAGAAGAAAAATTTCAATGCAAAGCCCAACTGCCAGCCAGCACGTCGGCAATCTTCGACCTGCCTGACCCACCATTTATGCCCTGACCCTTTCGACGTCACCCCCGCCCCCGCCAGGCTATAATAGCGATTCTTTTGTTCGGCAAGGTTTAGGATTTGTTTGCCGAAATCACGTTCGTTTTTTCTCTGCTCCCGTTTTTTGTCGGTTGGCATTGTGTTGTGATTCCCGCTGAAAAGGTCTGGGCGCTTTGTGGTTTGCCGAAGCCGACCGTCTTTTTTGTCGTCCTGATAGAATTTTCCCCTTTTCCTTCGTGTCTTGTGTTATGTGGGCCTCTGCCTTTTAACACCCTCCCGAAGTTCCTTCATAGCGCCTTTATCGTCCGTCAGCGAGCCCTCGTTGTGGTTGCCTTTCTTCGTTTAAGGAAAAGGGAGCCATAAAGGAGAGTATTCGATTAGACCTTTTGATAGGATTCGGCACCTCGACCACCTCCTTCGCTGAGCTTCTGCCCTTCTGCCGGCTGTCTTGCCGTCGTGGATGTCGGCCGTATAATCATGACTCAGTTGGAACGTTTTCGATGCGTTTCTCCTGCCCAAAAACCTGACTATAATGAATGCAAAGGGCATTGCAAGTCTACACAGTGGTTCTTTTTTTCGAGTGATCGCATAATTTCCCCCATCGAAAAAGTCCACGAAATGCTCTCAAAATCTTAAATGAATTTCGCCGTCTTTTCAGCAAAAATTGATCTTTTCCAAAAGTTTATTCCCCCGCGTGCTGTTACATTCGACAACATTTTCAGGGCGTGTTTGAAATCGATTCTTTGGAAAATTCGCCGACCCTGTCAGCAATTTCTTCTCCAAGAAAGTTGGGATTATAGTTTTCATAAGCATCCTGAATACTTGAAGATGGCACCAGACCTGTGTCAAACCTGCCACGCCGTGAGTATTTCCTTTCAACAATTCGCAGAAGAATCGAGCGTGTTTACTTCACCCAACCTTTGGTGCCTTTCAACAATTTCGTAGGAGAATCGAGCGTGTTAACTTCACCCAACCTTTGGTGCGACCCAAAAATCATAACACACACTTTTGGCTTGCAGAAAGTTTGTTGTTCAGCTGCGACGGCTATTCTGCATGTCTATCTCTCTTATTTTCATCAGGTTGTTATTTTTTGACACGTGTTAGTGATTTCTTTTGCGCTTGTTTTTTTTTCAGCGGATTCTTGCGTTGCGGAAGACACCTGTGCCAATTTTTGTGAATCCATCGCTTTTGCTTTTTGCGCCTTTATTTTTTTTTCAACTGGTTCGGTGCTCACATCGCATATGCGACAGATTCGAAAAACACACGTTTGGCTTGGACGTGTCTCGATACGGGAGAGCTCCCAGAAGCTTGTCCCCTGGCGAACTTGTGATTTTGAGTCAGTTCTTCGCTTTGCTTCATGCGTTTAACTTTTTGGATGGTTTCCATTGTTGTCGGATGCACGCTCTGGAACCCCGAAAACAGCGAGCAACTAAATTAACCGACAGGATGCGACCATTCCTCACTTGGAATCATCTTTGCTTCCTTGATAGATCACACATCTGTCCGAGACATTCTTTTCCCTTTTTTTGGAAACC
>JASGXE010011139.1:0-13910 GCA_030068105.1 Sinentomon sp. SZTP_YWyxl
ATATCCGGGATATCCATGTATACAGTCAGAGCAGCACCAAGGAAATATCATAATTATTGTATGAATATGAGAGACTAACCATTGGAGAAGAATGTGTGCTCTTCCAGAAAAGAAACATACAATAAGAGTATGAACAATGGTGACCAACTCGGCAAATTCCAATGCTATAAGGTCACAAGCAATCTCGAACTCAAGAACCTATGACAAAAAACACGGCGCTTTGCATTAACTTTCCCAATGCACCTCGAATAAAGGACTGGCCTGCATATACGGGAAATGCCAAATAGGGCCAACGCACTTTTCCCGCCTCCCATGCTTTTTGGCAAGCACTGTGTCTGTGCCAACAGGCCGTGCGTGAACATGAACTCAAGGAAAGCGATAAACCTTCGGCCGAAGCAAAGGAAGGACAACCTTTCAAAAAGAGCCATTTGGTTCCAACCTTCGTTTGACCTCATCAGATGGAAGGACAAGAAAGGAAAAAAGTCTAAGGGTCGCCCAAAGTTAGTATCTCGTGGTTCGCTAGATTTTCGCATCAGAACATGGCAAAATTTAGGAAATTGGTTACCGACTCGCGGAAAGCTCCTCGTAAAACTTTTGGCGCCGTTTTGGTCTACTCTTCCATCGACAATATTTTTCGTTTTCGCCCAAAATCAGATTGTCTGTCGCATTTTTACAGGCAATAACAGATTAGAATGATCATGGGATATTGTCCATCCATAAAATCCATATCGGTAAACCATCATACAATAGGAAGCATTCCCTGCAAAAAAGCAATAACGACAAAGAAATAACGGTGACAAAAAAGCAAGACACTGGAAAGGGTGTCTCAAAACAAATTGCCGGCACTTCTGCAGTTTCGTTAGCCTTCTTATAAAATACCTAAAATGCCGTATTTTCAAACGAAGCCCAAAACTTTCGTCAATGTTGGTTGGTTGTTTGGATTGTTCAACAAGGAAACTAATGCGTTCGTAAAGGTAGCCTACCTATAGACTGCATATGGCCGCAGACGAAATGCAGCGGAGGTGTGGTGCGTTGGGTTTCGCCTGGAAGAGTTATTCCTGCCAATGAGCTTAGATTGGTTTTGTTCGGGTTTGGAAGAAAGTCCGAACACCGCATGTTGTCCGTTTTCCGTCGTATTTTGTTTTTGATTTATTCAATTTTTATTCTGATATCAAAGACTGTGACCTGAACCCCAATGAAACCGAACGTACCTAACCTCGCACAACCTTTAACATCGCTTTGCCTCGCGAATATGTCTGGTTGGGTTATGTTTGGTAAAAAAACCAAACATAACCCAACCGGACATGAGCACTTTCTTCTTAGCGCCATTGATATGCGACCATGTGTATTCTTTGGTTCAGCCATATGCCCCAGGATTGACTTTTATCCCAAAATTTTCTTCAGTTGAAACTGTGGCAATGAAATTAAAAACTTTCAAATAACCTGCATTTTCTGAACCTTATTCCGTTTGAGGATAAAACTATAGATGAGAATGCCTTCGCAATTACGAATATAGGTATACCTATTACTTTGATGAAAACAGAATTCCTGCAACAATGAAAAACGTGGAAACCAGAATTTCTGAAACATTGAAAATCATGGAAACCAGAATTCCTGCAACAATGAAAAACATTGAAACCAGAATTCCTGCAACAATGAAAAACATGGAACCCAGAATCCCTGCAACAGTGAAAAACATGGAAACCTGAATTCCTGCAACAATGAAAAACATGGAAACCAGAATTCTTGCAACAATGAAAAACATGGAAACCAGAATTCCTGCAACAACGAGAAAAACATGGAAACCAGAATTCCTGCAACAATGAGAAATATGGAAACCAGAATTCCTGCAACAATGAAAAACATGGGACCCAGAATCCCTGCAACAATGAAAAACATGGAAACCTGAATTCCTGCAACAATGAAAAACATGGAAACCAGAATTCTTGCAACAATGAAAAACATGGAAACCAGAATTCTTGCAACAATGAAAAACATGGAAACCAGAATTCGTGCAACAATGAAAAACATGGAACCCAGAATCCCTGCAACAATGAAAAACATGGAAACCTGAATTCCTGCAACAATGAAAAACATGGAAACCAGAATTCTTGCAACAATGAAAAACATGGAAACCTGAATTCTTGCAACAATGAAAAACATGGAAACCAGAATTCCTGCAACAATGAAAAACATGGAACCTAGAATCCCTGCAACAATGAAAAACATGGAAACCTGAATTCCTGCAACAATGAAAAACATGGAAACCAGAATTCTTGCAACAATGAAAAACATGGAAACCAGAATTCCTGCAACAATGAAAAACATTGAAACCAAAATTCCTGCAACAATGAAAAACATGGAAACTAGAATTCCTGCAACAATGAAAAACATGGAAACCAGAATTCCTGCAACAATAAAAAAAACATGGAAACCAGAATTCTTTCAACAATGAAAATCATGGAAATCATAGTTTCGCCGAACAATGAATTGAGGAATGCATTTGAAGCATCTCATGCAGTTTGCTCAAATCGCCCGGAAGAAGGTGTGAGAATGGACGACAAGAAAAGCACAACTGAAGAAAATAAACACACAAAAATGAAAAGTGGAAGATGAAAAAAACGCAAAAGGCAAGGGTGTTGAGGTGTAATCGGCGGAGACTGCCGATGAAGGGGCAGAAGTGGCGTATGCGGTGGTGGTCAGTCTTTGGAACTGTTACCGCATGTAAAGTTTGAAAGCGCGCGGGAAAGGAAGCACCGCGCGTGTTGTGATAAATGTGTGACAAGCTAAACTTCCTGACATTGGAAAAATCATTTGGAAAAAAATTATTATCAAGTGCAGTTAGCTCGATTAGTGCAATAGGTTAGCATTCTTGGTGCAATAGGTTCATACATGTAACTCACACCTGTGCTATTATCGGATTAAAAAAGGTGTGCAGCCAATTGAAAACAAACATGCTGTACAGAAGAGGACGATGTTTCCAATTTCAACCAAAAGCGTGAAAAGGGGAAGTTGTATTTGCGCAAAGGCCCACACGCTTTTGGCGCCTGCCATTGCGTGGCGTTGAAAAGCAAAGTGGATGCTTTCATTCTTGTTCAGAAAATTCAACCCCTGTTATTTTAGCACGGAGTTAAAATGGTCTTGATGAGTGATGAATGAGGCTTTCCACGTCTCGTGCGTTTTTGTCATGTGTCTTTTGACTTAGCACATTGACGTTGGTGTGAATGCAATTGGGGTCTGGAGATGAAAAATGTGTCAATATACCAACACTCAGATGTGAAATCATGTTTCCGGAGAGCTTGGGTTTCATTCGGGATCTCGAATAGGAATGGGGTCTAAAATAGTAAACCTAGCCTTCGTGCACGACAAAATTTAAGAGAGTCGTTACAATTTCTGTTTTTTTCGTGGGCGCTCACCGGTTGGAGATCCTCACTTCTCATGTCGACCAGTCGGCCAATAACCGAAGGCCCATAAGAGGCAATTATTTAGTAATGGCCACAACTTAGAGCGCATTTCATAATGCATGCAAATTAGTTTAAGGGAACTCAAAATCCTTTTGCCTCTGGGTAAACAACTACAAATCAGGTGTCCACCTCATTGACCATTTGCAGCAATCTTGCATTAAGCACCATCAAAAACTCTTCATCCAAACAGGCCTATGTCGAAACAGGAACGCGACATCTGGTTGTCTAAAAAGCAAAAGCGGCCCCCCAAAACGTATTAACATCAATTACGCAGCCATACGATGACGACACGAAGCACCCTGGATGACATTGTGGGCCTCGGCACATGGTGAAGGACCTGCGCAAGTCAATATTTGCTCGTGAAAAATGTTTACATGGCCAATGTTTACTTGTCTTTTTCGGGCCTTCAGGAGCGCCACAGGATGGGTCCGATCAGTCTCCTGGTCCGATGGTGTTTTCTTGCATCGAGTGATATCCTTCCGCACGGATATTCGGAAAAGCAGCTGAAGAAAGAGCTGGAGAACGACAGCCACATGGCGACAGCAATGAAGCCTGCATCCTTCGAAGAATAAACGCGAATTTGCCAAAAAAAAGGTAATTGCTAATAACAGAAGGATTCCCATATCAAATCGGTACACAAATCAAAGACATTTAGACTTCGAAATTTGAAACCACTAAAGATTTCTGTTACACTTCATTGCAGCTGGGCTTGTGTATGTAAACATTTTTTTTTCAAGAAAGGATATATGCAGCCAGTCAGCGATCGTGTTGGTTCCCAATTCTTCAAAATCACTCTGGAAACAAATTAGAGCTTGCAGCGAATATCAAACATCAAAATGACGCGCCTCTTCAAGGGGCATTTCAACTCTGCCACTTTTTGACGAAAACATTTTTTTGTGTTTTCTTTTTGAGGGAGTCCCGTCCTCAATTTCCCTTCACCGAGTAAAAGGCCTTCGTTTAAAGGGCTCAAACCAATGTGTGAGAAGGTGCCATCAACCTTAAGCCGAATCAGCCGAAATAATAACCCAATTTTGGTCATAACATAATAGGTATTTGGCTTCTGCTTTTATTTTCAGCGAATGAATGATCAAAGTTTTCCTCACACCAAAAAAAACGAATTGTCGTAAACATTTGCTGCCTTTCAATCCCGGGTGCGATTTTACAAACCCTGCCGCGACTTTGATGGCATAGTGCGTTTTGTGCAAGAATGCTCGATTGTGGCCCTTCACTCGCAAGAAAAAAATAAATTGTTTTTTTTCTTACCTAAAGCTATCTGAACCAGACCTAACCTTGTCCCCTCTCGGAAAAATCAATGCTCGCTTGGGCCCCGGCTTGCCATCTAAAGTCGCGGCAGGGTTTGTAAATTGGCATCCCGGGCGTGGACACGTGGAAAAGAAATTGCTTGAAGGATTGCGCATTCGTCAGATTTTTGGTTTTTCATTTGATTCGAAAAGCAGTGGCCGGTAAAAGGCAAACCCAAAAAAGGGATTCGCCATGATGCCATTGTATTTTTCAGGCATTCCGATGAAAAGAAGTTGATAAAGAATATTCGTAAGTCGGTAAAGGGCGATTTCTCTCGAGAAATTCTTTTTGAAAAGACACCACCCTCATGATGGAAAGATGGGTTACAGTTCGGAATACCTGCCGACCACCGCCTCCGCCGCACACGCCGCCTCCGCCGCCTCATTTTTTCGACCCGCCGCCTCGGTTCATTTTCCCGCCGCCTCCTAAACATGAGCAAATGAGGCGGCGGAGGCGGCGGAGGCGGCGGAGGCGGCGGAGGCGGCGGAGGCGGCGGAGGCGGCGGAGGCGGCGGAGGCGGCGGAGGCGGCGGAGGGGCGAGGCGGGGGAGGGGGGGGCGGAGGCGGCGGAGGCGGCGGAGGCGGCGGAGGCGGCGGAGGCGGCGGAGGCGGCGGAGGCGGCGGAGGCGGCGGAGGCGGCGGAGGCGGCGGAGAATTCAGATTTCTTGATTTTCCTGATTATTTGTTGTTTTTTTGTTTCTGGGAGGTTATGCATTTCCTCCAGTTGTTTTTTGCGTCGTTTGAACACACAAAGAGGTTAACACATACATAGGATAACACTGCAGACGGCATTTGTTTGCGACGTGAACTGCTGTGCTCAGCATTAACAATCATATTCTGCGCCTTTCGTTTTCTGCGCTGCAGTGACGGTCCACTCAAGCCAAAAACAGGTTCGGTGGTGGAAACAACTCCCGTATGCAGTGAAAAGGCGGAAATGTATAATACAGGTACACTTCGGACCGCAACAGGCCGGCTTTATCTATAGGAGGCATTAACCACTGCCTTCGATAGAGAAAAAGCCCTCGCACGAAACCTTGTGACGTCATTCATTTTGAAACAGAAGATGAAAGAAAAGAGGAAACGGCAATGGGAGTGAACGGCGGATCTCGGTGGCTGGCGCAAAGAAAGTTGATTTTCTCTTGAACCAGATGACGGATTTTGATGGAACTTCTCAAATCAGAAAGCTGAACAGTGTGCGATTTTGGACGTGTGTGACAATCCCGAACGTTTCGCTGCGAAAATTCTGAAAAACCATATTTTGAGGCACAAAAGTGTCCCAAGTTAAGATGTGATAAAATGTCGGGTTCCTGCCTCACTTTTTTCAAAGATTGCGCGATTTTTTCCGTTGTAACATGGTTTTGACCTGCGGACGAGTTGTGAGGAAGCTTTCAGCTTTCCAAAAACACCAAAATCACAGTCCATGGTGGCCAAACGTCCGGCGGCCAGATGTCCACGACAGCCAGGTGTCACGGCGGCCAGTTGTCCGTCGGCCAGATGTCCGGCGGCCAGATGTCCACGGTGGCCAACTGTTCGGTTCCCGCAAAAACTCCACTGTCAGCTTGACGCTTATCCGCCGCCTCCGCCGCCTCCGCCGCCTCCGCCGCCTCCGCCGCCTCCGCCGCCTCCGCCGCCTCCGCCTCCGCCGCCTCCGCCGCCTCCGCCGCCTCCGCCGCCTCCGCCGCCTCCGCCGCCTCCGCCGCCTCCGCCGCCTCCGCCGCCTCCGCCGCCTCCGCCGCCTCCGCCGTCTCCGCCGCCTCCGCCGCCTCCGCCGCCTCCGCCGCCTCCGCCGTCTCCGCCGTCTCCGCCGCCTCCGCCGCCTCATTTGCTCATGTTTAGGAGGCGGCGGGAAAATGAACCGAGGCGGCGGGTCGAAAAAATGAGGCGGCGGAGGCGGCGTGTGCGGCGGAGGCGGCGGTCGGCAGGTATTCCGAACTGTAACCGAAAGATGTGCGAATGTTGGAACGACAACTCTTTTCACCAGGAGGGTAAATCGTTTTAAGGATATCTTCAAAATCTAGAAAGTGCGAAGATTTATGTATTTTCTGGAGTTTGGAGTACAGGTTTGAGGGCCAAAATATCGCAAAATACACCCAAACATGTGGAAGAGTTGGGGCATATTTCGAACCGTAAAATTGCAATTTCTTGCAGAAGTACGCGAAACTCATAAAAATTGCAATGAAGGAGGCATGTTGCAAATGGGCTCATATTTTAGAATTCCCAGCGCAGGATTCGCATGTGATGGTAAGGCCTCAATTTTGGCATTCTTCCAGTGCCGACTGCCGACTGACACAAGCGCGTTGGGCGAACTGAGGCTTTGCAAAAGCAACTTTTTGCAGTTTGACAGAATCCGGAAGTTTTTGGCGGAATCTGTTTTGGCAACCGCGAAAAATGCGCATCCAGCAAGCACCGCAATTCTGCCGTGTTCAAACCAAACCGGTGCCGCTTTCGTTTCGGACTGGCAGCAAATCACAAGACCCAACAACTCATTGCACCATCGGATGCAGGCGCAGGCACAGGCGTTTTTAAATGCTCAGGTTTTTGATTGACAGGCGAGGAAAATCACCAAATGAGTTCGAAAGTCGAAATGAAGCATGTGGGCCTGCAAGCTACTATGGGCCTGAAGCGAAAGAAAATTCTTCACTGCATTCGTGTACAAGCTAAGCACCGAAAAGCAAAAGCTTGGATTTCCCTTCTGCGAAGCACGCCTGCATTATATCGGTGAAACAAAAAAAAAAAAACAAAAACAAGCCAAGAGCGAAAAAAGCCGCAACACAATATTTCGTAAAAAGCGAAGATTTATCAAGGGCCGTACTCCTCGTGATGCCCGAAATTGTATAGACAATGAGTAATTTGATGTCGGGTTCATCCGGAAAACATAATTGCATCCAGACACGGAAACTTTGCCCGAAAACAAAGCGAAAGAAAGCTTTTTCGAAACAAAAAGAGAAAAATTTTCGAGAAACTCCGAGCATGTATGTGGAATTGTGTACCTCAAAAGTTAACGATAAATTATTATACGAAAAAGAGATGTAACACGAAAAGGCTGAGGTCGTCCAACCACCATCACTTTTTCAAATTGCAGGAGAAAACACTTGATTTTGGCTTGGTATTCAATTCAAAAATGTGAAATATTTAGAAATGTCTGAAAATAGCACGAACGTGAGTCTATCCAGGAACTATATTGTTCAGCATGCCGCTCCTTATTCAAGTGATACAACCCCCCTAAAGTTATAGGAACAAGGAATGCGGCGGCGTCCGTGATATTTCCCATGGCAACTCACCCTCAGGTTCAACTCAATGGATAGATTTCTGTTGCGAACATTTCAATTCCATGTTTGCAATTATTGAGTTGAACCGGAGGCGGCCTACGAATCGGGCACTTTTCCATCCAACCGCATGTTATCGTCCCGAGCCTCAAAAAAGGCAAGAAAACACTCTGAACATTTTGAAAATGGGTCAGGTAGGTAAGGCAGGAAAAGTTAGTTAGGCTAGGTTAGGTTGGTTAGATTAGGATAGGTTTGCTTTATTTTGTTTTTTTTGTCCAAGCGCCAAATCGGGACATTGCCGAATTCGTATAGATTAATAAAATAAGCGACCTTGAGGGTGAGTTGCAATGGGGAACACGGCCGACAATCGTAACCTATTTGCTGTAAATTTTGATTCATGTAAACGATTTTGGCATTGCTGCGATTTTCAACGTTTTTTTAAATTTTGTTGGTTGCATATAGGCCAGGCCAACCTTCAACTGGCTCTGGACTATAGTGATCAAAATGTGAGTCGAATCATGGTTTTTCAGTCTATCCTTGCAATGTGGCCATGCTTTTCAACTTCTAATCACTTGCAGATGCCCTTTTTCAGCTCTGACCTATTGTATGACCTAGGCCAGGATAGTATGAATGAATTGACTCTATTGGAGGGGATTTCCCCTTATCAATCAAGGTACAGGACAAAAAAACTTTCATAAAAGAACAATGACGAATATTGTACACCAATTTAAACAATAATTAAATAAGTCGACAACCAGACCACAGCTTTCGAAAGGAAGAGGAATGAAACTACCGACAACTACCCATTGTCGAGGAAGATATCAAAAAATTTGATAGCCTGCGCCGAAGAACAGGCACGGATATCGGCGGCTCGAGGAGCTTATGGGAGGAAGCAAATTCCTGTCATTATAGGTAATCGATTGACCTAAAAACGACGACTTCCAAAGTCCCTCCTAAAGTAAAGGGGTCTCACCTTCAAGGCGTGATCCTGAGGTGAAAATGATCACGGCTGGATCAATGGTTATCATCAGTTATGTCAGTGGTTTTTTACATTAAATTTCATTCAAAACAACGATCTCACTGTTTTTAAAAGATTGCTTCTGGTTTCAAATTATATCTCATTATAGAGTTGCTATTTACGAGAGTCAGTTTGCCGCAAACTGAAAATAAAACTTTGTCGTCGATTTCATCAAAAAAGGACCTACAGCTACACATGAATTCCACAAAAATGATGATAACTTTTGCGGATGTTGGTGTCAAATGATTTCTTCGTTTTTTTCTTCTTCGCTTTGTGTTCCAACAGTTACCTATGGGTGTGATTGCATCAGCATTGTTGGAACACACAAAAAAGCTTTCATTAATAATTTTTATACGAGTACCTATTTTAATTTATTCGTAATTGGCTGCAAAAATATGATTTCATCACATAATAATTGTCATTTCAAATGGTTTCACCAAGCTGTTTTAAGCATTAGTAGATTTTGCTGATTGTTATGCGTGAATTATTCGCACATTCAATATATTTTTGCTGCACATATATGTGATTGGGCCGATTTCAAATGTGAATGAGGCCCACGACAACAACTGCCTGTCAAGATCGTGTTTTTGTGCCGTTGTGCCTTCAAGATATGAGAAATGACTTGCTTTCCGTGGAGTATAGGTAGTACCCACTGTTGCAAGAGCGGATCCTTGGCTCCAACTCCTTCTAAAGGAGCGAAATCCCGGTTTGGAGATTCCGTGCATTACAGCGCCTTATTTTCATCTGACTCGGTGAAACGTTTGGGAAAGAGTGAAAACGAAAATTCGAATTTCACAGCCAAAAGGAAACCATGGGAAGGGCACCACGAGTGGACCAATTTTGAGCTGTTTTTTTTTTTTCTAAAAAACAGCTTTTCTAAAAAAAGCAAATGTAACAATTCGATATTGGAAACATGACGAAGACCGGTGAACGCTCTGACTTCTCGAGTTTGGCCTCCTATTAGTGCTTATTTTCATTTGCAACCGTTCCATGCGAAATGCATTTCGTGGATTTTTACCGGGCAAATGGCCCGCTCAGCCGCCGTCGGCATCGCGTCCCTCAAAATTAACCAAATGGCACGAAAATTGCTACCTTTTAACAACGTAATGATTGTATTTTTCTTCTCGATATTGCTTGCAGCAGCTGCAGGGAGACATCACGGACTGCCGATTTCAAAACCGCGATGGAGCAATTTATTTTGACTCTTGTGAACAATTGAGATCCTCTTTTGTGCGCATTCACTGAACGGCAACGGATCGATGAGATATCTGTTCTGCTCGTATTCTAATCAAATTGGCCTTTCGAAATTCAGTTGTTTTCTGATTGACCAATCAACCGAACGTCCATCAGTCCAATCGTTAACAGACCATGGCCGCAATCCGCATGTCTTTGTGTCAATTTACCTGTTGTCCTGCGAATACACAGGAGCGTCTGAAGTCGAGAGCTGCCGCGGGACCAAAATCAGTGTACATGCCCCACAAAATAAAAACTGATGGGTGCAACAACAAGGCCTGGCTTTGAGGGGAGAGTTGCCCCATGCGTTCCAACGCCTCCGTTACTGGCGGAGCACACATTCGAGAGCAAGCAGGAAGTTGGAATTTGATTAAAGCCGAATTTGTATCGGCTGTTGAAAAAATGCATCAGTATTTTTTTCGCAGACCACGAATTCGTTGCGTCCACTTCGGCGTCCTTATACGAATGGTGAGGCATGGCACCAAAGCGGCGTCCGTGCCGCAACAATGGAAATGAAAAACGCAGGATACACTTCACAACAAATTGGACACGCTTTCAGGAATATTGATTTCAAGAATTGTCGGCGGTTTCAATAACTCGGTGAACCAAAACTTCAGTGAGTGAAAGAGGTCACTTTCTGGAACCGGCGTCATTGTCGGTATATCCAAAATTACGCAACAGTCATGCAGCAATTACAGTTTGAAGTATGTCTGACCTCCGATCAAGGATCATTTCCGAAAATGTTGAGGAAAAATCAGTACTGTTGAAGAATAAAACCATCAGTGTTGACAGAACTGATCTTCGAAACTGAAATATTATTATCTCATGCTTGTTCTTGACACCAGGCTGAGAGGCTTCATCATCAGAGCGGTTGTCCATACATGTGCATTTTTGTAGTTTGAACTTTTTTCTCCAGACTTTTTGGAACCAAATAAACTGCTGTTTGCAAATTTCCTGCGTGAAATTTCAACCGAAAAATGTGTATGGTATCAGAGCGAGAAATCGGGGAGATTCATGAACTCTCCGCGCTTTAAAAACTCTCATCGCGTTTCTTCCTTTTCCACAAAAGAAATCAATGCAGGTGGAAATTATTCCAGCTGGAATGTTTCAATTGCAGTGGAAATGAGGCTGCAAGGAATGCATTTTTTCAGCATTCATGAGGTTTCTCTGACATACAAATCGGATTCTATCTTTCTTGTTTGAGGTGGGGCGTAAAATTCACCGATTGCGTCCGAACTTTCTACTCACTTGCGAATTCCATAAACCAAAATAAATTGAAGCGCTTTCCATTGGAAACATTGTCGGAAAGCATTGTTTTGGGGGGCATGCACTTCCACCTTCATATTTACTCCACCCTGTATAGAATTTGGGTACGTCTGCCTGCCTGATGGAGCAAAAACCAACACTTATTTCTGAATCAAAACTGAATTTCGCCAATTTCGCCCTGGTCGGCTATTCACTATTGGTCGGCACCAATGATAGAAAGCCGAAAGGGGGACGGAATCTGGGAGGGAAGAGTTGGGGGAGGGGTGCGGTGAAAGCGAGTGGTGGGAAAGGGAAAATAAGGAAAGGGGGAATTGGGGGAACGGTGAGGAAAGAGAGAGGGAGAGTCAGAGAGGGAAAATGAAATCATAATCAACAAATTTGACTTTTCCATTTGTAACGAGTAACTGCTGATTGACCAACCGTGGACTGCGGATAGATGGATATGGCAGTGAGTGCTTTCAGTCCCATAGCTTTGGCTGCTTTAATGCCAGTCGGTTCATATTGTCTACACTGTTTGAAATGCTTGTTAGTCAACAGGAACATCCTTTTAGATGAAAATCTTCAACTTTCAAGGTCTTCTGATCACCAACCCCTGAACTTTCCGTGTCTAAATTTTCTCCTCAGAAGTTTTCGAACCATCATCCATTTTACTCTTTCGAAATAATAATTGTGCCAAGTCGGTCCTGACATACCAAAACCAAGGGTTCTTTCATAAGGGTTCTCTTGGAAAAACAAAACGTTTCATTGCTGTCTGCGTGAACCGGCAAAACAAGTCTGATCGATTTTCGACTTTCAGCCGCTAACCAGACTTTTTTGCATCCAGTGTTTGACCTCCTGAAGCAGGAACATTAGCTGAGGTCCTTGCCCAACAAAAGGAAATAAACAAGGGTGAGAGACTTTTATATATGTCCTGAATCAGACGTTTTTCCGTTGTTTTGTTTAGCGAAAAGGACATCTTTATTGGAGCAGACCCCCATTTGTGCATGCAGCGCTAATCAGGGATTAAAAATGAAGAGTATACCAGGATTACCACTAGGTGCCTCCATATTTTCTTGGGGTAGTGTGTACTCGTATATACCGCCAGGGAACCTTCCCTGTGTGTAGAACCTCACCACTGCTTCTTGTGCCACATCGTTTAATCCCCGTCGCTTGTCAAGCCCAACAAGCATATGACTGCCTCCCTGTGCCTGCCGAGATTTCTTGTCAATAGATTTTTTCAGTGTATGCCTGGCCTTTCTGTGTGCCTATGCATTGAAATGCCAATTATTGCATTAACCTGTAACGTCGACAATTGAGATCGACAGCACCGCTGCTTTGACTTGGCTTGGGCCTGGCCGTCAGTCTCAGTACACGCTTGGCATACAACAATAATGCAATCTGTGGCGCTGGAAATCAATAAGTGAAGCATTTGTTTATTTATTTATTGGAAAGGAGGCAATGCGAAGTTTCGAAGGTCACAAAAAGCTGCTGTGTGGCAAAAAACGACCCCACATCGTGTCCACAAACGATGATGATTCATTCCATGGTTTTTTTTGAAATGTTGGCAAATTTCTCAGAAACATGGATTTCTTCTGATGGTCGATCAATACCCCTTCTCGCCGATCAGATTCTGCGTTTGCCCAATGCTCTGGAGCACGAAAGGCGAACATGCTTGAAAACGAAAGAAATGAAGAATCCAGTCCCATGCTGGGAAGTTGGAAAGTCGCAGGTATCCTGTTTTCGCGGTGAGTGAAACAGGGAACGACCACGAATTATCTCGGGTAGGCCCCTAACAGTTCGGAATACCTGCCGACATTGAACTGAACGAGTTATCACCATTGCTCTCTGATATACTAAAAGCTAACTAAACCTAACCTAACCTGACCTAACCAACCCAACCGTCCTAACACACCAACAAACCTATCCTACCCTACCCACATCGTCCTCATCTTCCTGTCCTATTTTAGTTGCTTGAACGTGCATGAAAACTCGTCCAGTTCAGCTTTTTTCAGATGTCGGCAGGTATTCCGAACTGCAACCTTATCTCGGCTGCGGAAACGCGTCTGACAGGCTTATATCCTCAACAAGTGGACTCTCTATACCTACTGTTAGCTTCATGATCATTTGTGTTTGAATTTGAATGGGGTGCAATGTGCGAGTATGCATCAAAACTACCATGCCCATATGTCAAGGGTTGTCATGAGACTTTTGAAAGATCCTGAATGTGCGTCTTTCAATGGGTGACCTGTTGGTGTGCATCAAAACTGCCATGGCCATATCAGAGGTTGTCAAGAGACTTTTGAAAGGACCTGTAGAATGTGCGTCTTTCATCTGACCACGGCCCTTCCCAAAAGTTGGGCACTGCTGTCGGCCGCATGCTCTG
>JASGXE010011140.1:0-15755 GCA_030068105.1 Sinentomon sp. SZTP_YWyxl
GCTGTACCATCAATTAACCATTTGAATGGCCAACGATTAATGCCGGCAAAAATGCAATCTATGAATTTGAATTGATGAAGCTAATGGCGGCAAAAATGCAATCTATGAATGTGAATTAATGAAGCTCGTCGTTGAACCCTTTATAATGCCCAGATATGGCATGGAGCCAGTTTCCCTTAATTTCTGTTCTGCACGTTCATTCAGTTCTTGGTAGGGCTGCGATTCAAATTTAAGCAATAATCACACAAAAGACCTTTCGAACCAGGAGAACTGATTGTAAAACTATGTCATATTTTCAGGACACCAATCTTTTAAAGTGCTTTAGGCATTCAGCAGACCACATTTTATTTTGCGAGTGCTGAACAGTTAAGACAACTGAGATAATCGGAACGAGTCTGATTAACCGAACAGTCAGCCGAAACAACAGCAAATAAATTATGATATGCCACACTTTTTCTACTGCCAAATATGATGAAATTATACCGATATGTGTGTTCCTTGTATTCGCATTCATTTTTTTTTTCGGGGTCTGCCTTCCAGCAATTCTCTCACTGTTCCCCATATCTTGCCTGTTCCACAATCTGACCACCCTAATGATCGATTTCCTAGTTTGCGTTTTGTCATTCCTGGCCTTGTCGTTCAACATTTTCAAACCAGTTTTCTCACAAAATTGCTCTAATGAATAAAAAAAATGTGTTTTCTGATAAATCAGCCTCAGCCAATTTTCTGGGCCGAAAAGATCCTGTGACATCTCTCAATTGTGACATGGACTTTGTGACATGACATATTGTGACATGACGTTTGGGCCAAATCCATTAAGCAGACCACATTTTTGTTTTGTGATTGCTGAATAGTTGAGGCAAGTGCGATGAACTGGAATAATCTGTCCAACTGAATAGTCGGCCGCAACAATGGCAAATAAATTATGATATTCCACACATTTTTTTATAGTTCCTCGTGTGAAGAAATTATACTGATACATGTACTCCTTGAATTCGCAGCCGTTTTTCGCGTACCGCCTCCGAGGAATTCTCTCCCTGTTCCCCACATATTTCCTGTTCCACAAAGCTAAATGCACCAATGATCGATTTCCTAGCTTGTGTTTTGTCATCAATTACCTTGCCGTGCAATATTTTCAAAACAGTTGTTCATAAATTTGCTTCAAATATTGAAAAAAACGTGTTTACTGACAAACAATCACCCTCAGCCATTTTTGTGGGCCGCAACGATCTGCCTCAATGACCTTACAGTTGAGTCAAATCCGGACCTGCTGCAACAGCAGAGCTCTTATTCGCAACCCATCTGCATCAGGCATCATTCAGATCTTCCAGGTAAAATTTTGACCTCATGCTATTCAGATCTGCTTGGGTTATAGTTTGGGCCATTCAGATCTGCAAAACATGCCTCATGAGTTCTGCTTGATAAAATTTTGCCTCCATTCGAATGAGTTCTGCGTGGCTTCAGCTTTGCTAAAATTGGACCTCCTTCAATTCCTGCTTGGTAAAAATTTGGCTTCACTCAGATCTGTCCAGTTTAAAATTTTCCATCATTCTGATGCTCAGGGAAACATTTACCCTTGATTCAGATCTGCTCAGGTGCCCTGATGGTAAAAATTTGGCCTCACTCAGATCTTTTAGGTAGAAATGTGGCCTTGTTCAAATCTTCTTAAGGTAAATTCTGCATCAGTCAACAGTTCTGCACAGCAAAAATTTGGCCTCATTCATTCCTCAGGTAAATACACATTCTACCCCCATGGCTTAGAGAAAAATTGACCTCTTTCAGATCTGCTTCAGTAGGTACCATAATCACATTCACCATAATATGATTTTTTCTCGATTGTGCTTGCACACCAGCAGAGCTGATGTTTTGGAGGCATCTAGCTCTCCAATGACAATCCAACTGGTACCGAATTGGTCCATACCACGAACACCAACAGAGAACGGGATGTCCCCGAAAATGTCAGCTCTGGTCGTCCACACGCACAATGGATATATTCAATCGTCTGGTGGGTGTGGTTTGAATATTCCCCCAAATATTCCAATTTCTTTCCTCAAGTTATTTTCAAATTTCCAACCTTTTGGTGAACTGGTTTCCTGGGAAACCATTTTTGGTGTTTGTTTCAACCAGTTCCAAATTGGTTTTCTTTTTCCGGATCCAGGCAACCAAGTGGTTTCTTTTTGCGGGGGAAACCAATTTTTGGGGGGTTTGGGTTTAACCAGGTCCGGAAATGGATGGGTAAGGGCCGAAGAAGTGGGGAAGAGGTGAAGGGGGAAAAACCGGTGAGGATAGGGGGATTGGTGGAGTGTGGTGCAGGGTGCAAGTGTGGTCGGATTGGTGTAAAAGCGGTTATCACTTCCATTTGGACGATTGTCGGTGATATGAAGGATCAACTTTCCAGGGCTATTATTGCAGCCATTTAGCATAGCTACCAAACTTACCTATCCATTTTACAATTTCTGTATGTGCACCACGAACGGTATGCTCATAAAATGAAGACATAAAAAAGCCGTTTCCCGTTCGTAACTTACAAGATCAACTCGCGACGTTTCGGTCCCACGGACGTGGACCTTTATCAAGTGTTGCCATCACACTGATCGACCGTTGGTATTCTTTCTTCTTTGGAGTGTTGATGTAAGCGGTGGTTGATGAATGTGGAAGGAGTCTGCTGGTAAATCGGTCGATCAGTGCGATAACAGCGCTTGATAAAGGTCCACGCGCGTGGGACTGAGACGTCGCGAGGTGATCTTGGTAAGTTACGAACGGGAAACGGCTTTTGTTATGTCTTCATTTTGTGAGCATACCCATCCATTTTGTGGTAGACGTCTATGCATTGGCCCAGCTGCACCATTAGGCTATGCACACAGGACGAGCGGAGTGGTTCATCATGTCTGCAGTGCACTGTGACAGCAAAAGGGGAAATATCGACCTTGGCTGTAGAACATTATGGTTGTCTGAAATGCGGCCAAACGATCGTTTCAAATCAAAGCACGCAATGAGAGGAGAGAGAGAGAGATGCCTCTGCCTTTGAATGCCTGCAAAAAAATCAGCTGTTTGGTTAGCTGCTGCTTCTTACGGAAACAATGAGTGTCCACCAATGAAATCGCTGCTTAAATCCCTCTTTTTTCGATGCCATTTTGTTTGTTTACGAATTCCAAAGAGAGGCAGAGCCGTTCCATACAACCAGGCATTTGGCAGCCATGCCACACGTTTGCCAGGAGCCATTAACTTATTTTGGTCAATTTAAAATACTCTGAAGAAAAAATTAATTTTCGAAGTTTGGACTTGGAGTAGATTGCAATCACACCTGGCAAAATCTTAAACGAAGATTTCTTTGCGAGACTTTTGCATATTTTATTGGATTTCAAGAACTGATTTTTAGCGACATGATGAAAATTGTCAAAACGACCAAACAATACCAACAACTCTTGACTTCATCAGCATTTTTAACCTTCTGTGTTGTTCCCAAGCAGAGATATAGCATTCGAAAGTTTGCCGAACATGAAAAATCTTAGTTCCGAGTAAATGGAAAATTGATTAACGGAATAGCGTAAAAATGCATTGAGATGCCTTCGAAATTAGGTCCGTAACTTCTAATGGAATTTGCATTTGCAAATTTGCAAAAAAAAATCCATTTGCAAAAAGAATTGCAAACTTCAAATGGAACCACATGGAATTTCAAAAAACTGTTTCTGAAAACATGGAATTTCAAAAAACCACTGGAATCAGCAGATTTTCGTGCATAAACCCACTTAAAAATCTGAAAATGTGATTTTTAGCCATTTTTTGACTATCCGAAGGTTCCCCCCCCCCCTCAACGATGTGATGTCTCTGTGTGGTGAAGCAAAGTGGTCAAGAGCTGCTGGTATTTGGTCTGGTTTACAATTTGACATCACAATGTTAAAAACCAGTTCAGGGTAATCTGCAAAAACCAGCACATGTACCTACCTAATGTGCAAAGCTTCGGGTCTGAATTCACTTGAAAGTTGACTGGAGGCTGATGAATTCACCCCCTGATCAGTCAGTAAGAGGCCCTGTAAAACAAATCTAGACACTTGACGGAAGCATAGGATGCTCTCATCAACTTGTTTGTGATGCTTGGCATCAATTTCATGATTTTTTTAAATTCGTGGTGCTCAGCAACTTGAAAAAGTCTGGAAATTTTGGCGATCTGGAAGAGTCGATGAATTTTGGTTGGGTAACATCGGGGAATTTTCATGACCTTGAAAAGTCGGAATTTTGGCAACCTGGAATAGTCTGGGATATTTGGCAACCTGGGAAAAGTCGGAGAGTTTTGGCAACCTTTCCAGGTTGCCAAGAATCTCCTTTTCCCAGAGTCAGAGAATTTTGATGAGCTCGAAAAGTCAGAGAATTTCGGTCACCTGAAAAAATCTTGGAATTTGGCAAGTTGGTAAAATCGGAAAAATTGGCAACCTGAAAATGTCTGTGAATTTCGCCGAGCTGGAAACGTTGAGAAATGTTGGCTGGGTGATGTCGGGGAATTTTGGTGACCTAAAAAAGTCACAAAATTTTGCAACGTGGGGACGTCAGAGAATTTTGGCGGGCTGGAAGAGCTGGATGATTTTTGTTTGGTGGCCTGTAAAAAGTCCGAAAACTTTTGGGGCCTTGTCATGGATTTTTGGCTACCTGGAAAAGTCAGAGAATTTTGGCGAGCTAGAAAAGCTAGGGAATTGAAAAAGAAAAAAAAATCAGAAACTTTGGATAAAGATCTTGAACTTTGAAAAAAAAAACAGAAATTAGTTCAAGAGAGGTACCTACCTAAACGTATAAAAATAAAAATAATTGTCATTTCTTGCACTATTTAATCACAGAATTCACTGTGGAAAAGACAGAATCGTCTGGGAATTTGGAAAAAATTCCAAAGTACTGTACGTACTTTTACCTCATCATAATGGATCGCCAAATGTCAATTTGCAGCTCATTCGATCTCGTCCGTTGCACTTTATCCTTGCATTTTTATGCTGCTTCAAACAGGCTGTACCATTTAATTGTTGCTTCCTCCATTCTACGCTTGGGTTGTTAATTCGATGTTTAATTTTGTTTTATATGGTTATTGTTTTTTATTCTTATGAAATAAAGTATTCAGAGGCTGCTGCTGATAAACAAGTTTTTAATCCATTTTTGCTGGAGTCCTTTCGAAAGTGGATTTCCTTATTCTTATAGCTTTAATTCAAATCGTAGCCTGCTACGACTTGGGGCTTCATGATGTTTTGCACATCCACGATGTCTAATCATCATTAGTCCCCAGAACTGTACCTTGATGGGTATCTTGTGGGGAGAAAAACTGAAATGGCTCTCCCATGGAAGACCGCCGATTTCCTTGGCCAGATTCAATCAATGGCAATTGTATTGGCCTATTGGCAACCAGCCCTGTTAATTTCGACCCAATTTGACTTCTTCACTTGGTTCGTTTGGAACAACCTGGGAAATTAACAAATTTCCCTATCGTGAAGTTCATTTAAAGAAGAAGTTACCAACTTTCTTAGGTAGCTGTTCACAAAACAAACGAATCTGTAAGAACTTACTTTCGGAGATATTTTGGAAACTAGGAGAGTTGTGGTTTAAAGTACACTCACTTCTCGACGAGTTTCTCTCCATTTTCTATGGGTGAGTCTCGCTGACGTGTAGGGGGCGTCACGCTCCTCGTTGACGAAGAAACAACTGGTGAGTCTTTGCAGACGATGTCACCGATGGAGTTAGTGCGGCACCAACCATCTACGGCGACATCGTCTGCTAAAATATTCACCAGTTCTTGCTTCGTCAATGAGGAGAACGACATTGAAGGGAGGGGGAAGGGAGGACAGAGAGAGTGGAAAGAGGAGGGAAGGGAGGGAGTGGAGAATTTTCTGTAGAGAGAGAGAGAGAGAGAGGTAAAGGTAATGGTGGTGAAGGTAAAGGGTAAAAAGGATAAAAATCGTTGCAAAGTGAGTGTACTGTCGAATGAATCTGTGTATAGCCTTCCAGGACAGGACATGTTCTGTCTTTTTCAACTGCAAGGAAATGCCACTTTTAATAGTTACGTTGAAATACCATTGGGTAGCGTTCTGATCCCTATAACACCTAGAATCCGATAGGACAAATTTTCCACATTTCCTGATCAGTTATTGCGGAGAAAATCGAATCCTCCAGGAATGATAGAAAATTTCGAACTAATTTGATTGAAAATGTGTCTATTTCAGAGCAGATGCAGCGGTTTTCCCTGTGTATTGGCTCCAGCAGTTCTTTTTTTCAGCAAACGATGCATGTTCATGTCTGCAGAAATGTATTTGATAAATTGATACCACAAATTGATGAACAAAAAACAAACATGTGGAGCTGAGTAGGCCTACTAAGGAAATCGTACTTTGGTTGCCACACGTTCAAGCTCCTCCACTTGGTCCGTATGGTACACTCACAAAAACTATAATGTCTCCCGAACAGAGTTAAACGAGCCATCACATTTTTGCAGGTCTTCTTGGAAAAGTTAGTAAACACAATGGTCGACATTTAGATCATCAAGCAACACATCTGAATCCACTTAAATCCGTTCCAAACGACGCCGAATTACACCTTCATGTATGGCTAAAAGGTTTCGGAAAATTAGTTCAATCTTCGGGCATTCGCCACACTTTACACTTATTCTCTAGAAGAAAAGACACACCGCGGGGAGGCGCAGGCCTCGATAATTTCCCTCTTTGAATTCCAGCTTACATCGAGACAAAACATCGGCATTCTTCTTAAAAGAACGCAACCCGCATAGCATGAAAGCAAATAAGTTTTGCACATTGAAGTCGGGGCCCATCTCTGTCAGGGAGTCATGTTGTTTCTGTGACTCCACACAAAGGGAGCATTGCATCCCCAGAGATGTTGATCTTTTGTACCTTGCGACTTTGTCCAATGTCATGGCCAGGGTTGCGATGAGTCGTTTTTGTGCCCTGGAACATAAAATTTCGAGCCTGGTCCCAGAAAATCTTGAGCTTTTTTTCCATCAGTCGTATTTTCCTCCTGTCCTGGGAGCATTTCTCATTTGCTCCTGACTTTTTGCAACCCTGGCCATGACCAAGCGTTGGGTTACCTCCTGTAACTCTGGATCAGGGTTGCCACCCACCTGGGAAATCCACGAAACTGCAAATTTCCACCTGGAAAATCCAAGGAATATTGAGAAAAAAAAGGAAAAACCTGAAAATCCAGGCAATTGAGAGAAAAAAAGGGAATTCCTGAAAATCCAGAAAATATTCAAAGCTTTGTTCTTTTTCTCGCTGACCCGAGATGGAAATTCAGCCTCTACAACATGAAAATTGCACCCAAAATGAACCTCAAATTTCAAATTTTTTTCAGCACCTGGGGGTCTCCTCACCCCCCAGTGGGTCGGTGCCTAGATCCTTCCACAGTTTTTAACACCTGGAAAATCCAGGGTATTCTATGGATTTTGAGTGGCAGTGGCAACCCTGTGGATGTTGTTTCTTTGTTCTTTTTATACACCTGTGAGCACCTTGCAGCTGTGGCAGAGAGAAAGATTTTTGTGAATGCAGTGTTATTGTGATCAGCACATTTGGGGGCAGTTCAACTATTCCAGCACCTGTGCTGCTCCAGGTGGATGCCAAAACCGTCCAGCCTGTTCTCAGGCATTCAATGATCGGTGGTGTAACTTCTCTGTTGTTGCTGTCTGCTGGGCCTCTCTCTAAACCCGCGTGACTGGGTTTTCTAATGGCCTCAGTGTGGTCCTGGACACGGGAACTCCTTCGAGTCCCATCCAAAGAACTAATATACTGACAACTTAGGTCTGTCCTTTCGACGTCATTTACGATGTCTTGCCAAGGGACGACACGACACCCAATTTTCAGTGTTGGGGTAAATTTCTACCCTACTGGAGATCAACTCTCTACTTGAATATGAGTCCGAAGCACTCGAGATCAATTTGCCGCATGCTTCCTTTGGCCAAATGTTAAAATGAGAGCCTGCTTCAATCGAAATTCTTGGACCCACGGTGTCTCATTGGTCTCCAGGACTACTTCTTGATGGGGATCTCATGGGGAGACAGGCTGAAACAGCTCAAGGGGGACCCCCTCCACCAATGGATGATTGCCAAGGAACTCAAGCTGGGTTTTATCGATGGCAAAGCTTGCAACCAGAAAATATTAGCTGAGAGTTTGGATTATGAAATTATGACCACAGCTTTGAATTTACAACCCGAATTTCAGACCCAATTCCATTGGATACAAGATGGATTTACCATTTCAGTTGTACTTTGGAGTACCTGACCACGTGTAGACCGAATGGATTTTCATTCTTTCTCATACCCATCAAATTAGGACACGTTAGGTTATCTACGGTTGGGGTAGATTTAGTTGGGGTAGTTTGGAGCTGGTTTGGGTGAGGTGAAGTTGAGTTAGCTTAAAGTTACCTTAAACGTTTAAGCTTAAAGTTTTGTGTTCGCTGGGTTGAGTGAGCCAAAATTAAAAAAATGGTTAGACCGAAAGTAGAAATGAAAATTCGCCTGGTCCACATGTGGTCGGGTATTCCAAAGTGTTCCCAAGATTTCTTCACGGACAGACGTGATCAGAATCTTTTTGAAACTGGACCTCGAGTTGTTTTTTTGATCACACTTTTTCATTGCGTTAGAAATTACTCTCACTCTGGAAATTCGACACAAAGTTCCCAAGTGCACCTTGGAACCTGGTGAAAAATACGTTTGTATTCCCCAAAGCCACTAGCCCTGATGGACACATCTGCGTCGCAACAAAATGAGATATGTCGCAAACATTTTATTTCAATGCGCAACGACTTTCCTTTTCCATTGTTGAAAGATGCATCCGGATGTGGAATTGGCTTTTTCCAAGCTTAGAGTTAGGGTTAGTGGCTTTGGGGAATGTGGCCGTTAGATTTCCAAATATTGAAAGAGAAAATTGTGAATTTGACGATTTTTGGCAAAAAAAACCTGAAAATTGTCATCCGGTGTCGTTCTGAACAACCGGATTGTTCTTGTTTGACAGCTCTGCTCTTTGAGGGACTCCGCTCACAAACCCCGTGAAGGATCTCAGACCCTTGGAATCCTGTTGGGGTGCCACCCAAGCTCCACTTTTGTGGTCCACAGCCACTGGGGTGCTTGCTCATGGGTGGGGCACCACTTTCCGTCACTTGAAAACCCTTGGGAAAACCTGAAAAAACACCTTTAAATGGTTTTCCAAAATTGTTGGGGCCCCGAACGGCATCAGTTGCATTTTTCACACCTTCCGGTGCCATTATGATACCATCCTCTAGAGAGATGTGGATGTGTAACTCCCTCGGTGAAAGGTATTTCAAGTTAAAGTTGCTCTCTTTTGTCTGATTCTTCAGTGCTCGATTCAATTGTCGCTTTCTTCCCTAGGGTAGTCAAAAAGTTGAAGGTGATCCAAAGAAATTGCAGAGGATCTTGGTGCATCCCTACCAAATTCTTCCTTCAGAGGCGCCATTTAGAATCAATGTCAACATGTGCAGCAAAACATCATGACACTCGTGTAAGACGTGATATTGCATCAAACCCTGTTACAAACAGATGGCCCTTCTTGGCCAGACCTTTAAATTTGGATTGGGGGACCAGGATAAAACGGATTGGGCGGGATTTTTGTAGGCCTCTGTCCACTTCTGCCTCAGTCCACTTCTGCCTCGGTCCACTTCTGCCTCAGACTACTTCTGCCCCAGTCCACTCATGCCCCAGCCCACTTCTTCCCCAGTCCACTTCTGCCTCAGCCCACTTCTGTCTCGGTCCACTTCTGCCTCAGTCTACTTCTGCCCCAGTCCACTCATGCCTCAGTCCACTTCTGCCTCAGTCTACTTCTGCCCGAGCCCACTTCTGTCTCAGTCCACATCTGCCTCAGACTACTACTGCCTCAGTCCACTTCTGCCTCAGTCCACTTCTGTCTTAGTCCACTTCTGCCCCAGTCCACTTCTGCCTCAGTCCACCTTTGTCTCAGTCCACTTCTGCCTCAGTCCACTTCTGTCTTAGTCCACTTCTGTCCCAGTCCACTTCTGCCTCAGTCCACTTCTGCCTCAGTCCACCTTTGTCTCAGTCCACTTCTGCCTCAGTCCACTTCTGCCGCAGTCCATTTGTGCCTCAGTCCGTTCTATCCCAGCCACCGGACCCTTAAATTTTCTCCTGTGTTCATGGACTTTTTGTTGGATGTCTACCTCTGAAAAGCATCCTCCTTGACGCAATTAATGCAACCTTCGCTTTCGCTTGCATTTCTTGAAATCGCCATGACCTTGTGTTGGTAAACGAATAATTTTCGCATCTGAGTTTGATAACTTTTGAGAGGTGAGTGGGCTTTCAGAAATTGCCTTCTTCCACTGTCCACATGATGGGCGTTTCATTGAAAGGACAGGCCCCCATGCAGTCGTTATTTCCGCAAACGGTTTTTCCCTGGAATTTTTGTTTTTTTTTCTGGATATTTCGTTTTTGCCCTTCCCCGCATCTGGTGTCTGCGACCAGTTTTCCCTGCTTTTCCTCGGATGAGAAGTTTTTGCTCTCTATTTGGCAATTGGCATGAAAAAACGTGCAGAATACCACGTAAAAACTCACAAATTACAAAAAACCTCTTGATTAATAATTATTTCTTCCGACACTGGCACGAACCCTGGAAAAGCCAGATGACGTGTTCACCAAAAAGCCAGATGACGGGCTCACACTCAGCTTCAACTCAATCGCCAATCAATGGCTAGATTTGTCGAAAAAATTTAATTTCTATTCATGGATGGCGATTTTTGCAATTTTGGAATACTGCTCTGTGGAAATTACCGTTCTCATTTATCTGACACTTTTGAAACGCTTTGTTGCAATCTGGGCCACATTTCCACTGCATTAACAGTCGTTGCAAAAAACCTGTTACAGAAACAGGGGGAATGGGAGATGATGATTTCCATTTGCAAAATACTTGTCACACACTCACACAGATGGAGACTTAATGGAAGAAGGTGATTTCCTTTTGCAAAATGGGAACTTGTTAGACATATTGGCTTAGATGGGACAACCAGCGACCCATCTAAGCCAATATGTGTTGCAAGTATTTTGCAAAAGGAAATCACCTTCCATTACGTCTCCATCTGTGTAACAAGTATTTTGCAAAAGGAAATCATCATCTCCCATTCCCCCTGTTTCTGTAACAGGTTTTTTTGCAACGACTGTACAGGCAGTGGAAATTTTTTTCGGGCGCTTTAATTTCTACCGCCTGCATTCAAGTAAAAATAAATGAAAAAAAAACAAGTTTCGCAGGTAACAGTTGGAGGAAAACTGTAATTTGAACCATGATTTTTTTCTCATGAACTATAAATTTTATCATCTTCAACATCGCCACAAGATGGGCAATCCAATTTCAGCATGGCTAGTGCAGCTTCACGCATTACACGAAAGCATGTTTTGCGGCGCATGCTGTCATTGATCACATGATTGGGCGCCTGTCGACTGGGCCCGTGATGAAGTCCAATGTTCGAAGAGTCAAGAGATATGGCGTCAAATGCGACCACTGTCCATTGCATTCGTCAAATGCGACCACGAATTTTGGTTGCACCAAAATTCGTCGTACAGAAGAAAAAATTAAAGATTTAGCTGAGAGGGACATTTTAATTCAACAGGACCAGATGCAATTTCACGCCTCACACGAATGTCATGAATGTTTAGCGGCGCGCAAGCAGGCAATTTCCATTGATCCCAAATGGCGCCTTGAGTTTATTATAAACTCCCATGTCTGCGATTCCCCATCTTCCAATCATGCGCTGCAAAACGCATCACATCAAGGAATGCACTTTGCGGTGCTTTCAACATTGGGAATCACAATTGCCCCGAGCATGAGATCCGAAACAAATCGAAAATTCTCAATTATCCCGGCATTTTTAAAACGCCCTCTAGGCCTGCGTGGGGCAATAATTAAAGGGGGTATTCTTGGCTCGAGACAAGAAGACAGGGCGCTGCCCAGTCCGAGGTTCCTTGTGAAAGCCCAAGGTACCTACTGTTCCAAGTTCTGTTTCCAATCTGCCTCAATTCAATTCTGATGCGGAGACAAAAGGGTCCAAATAAAATTCGAAAAACAACGAAAAAATCCCAATTTATATAGAAAGCAAAGTGCAAATTTCCAAACTGACATTTGCCTTTGTCTCCGAGCCAAAACTGTGCCGCGCGGTTCCTCCTTCCGCTTCAACGCGGAACCCTCGCATCCATAAACCTTCCCGGATGCGGACGTAACCGGCACCGCCGCCAGTCTCCCTGAAAACCGGGCGCGGCAGGTCGTTGTAAGCCTGAATGTTACTGACAGTTCGATTTATGCGTATTATCTCTTCTATTGTGAATGGGAAAATTGAGATTCTATGAACTGAGTGAAAGAAGATGGACCCCTCCCCTGGCACCGGATATTCACAATTTGTTTCTGCTGCTCTGGTTGGATGGGGTGGTCTTTGGTGGGAGGGGAAGTCAAAATGGAAATTAGCTCCTTGAAACCCCTTCCATGCAGATTATAATTTCACAATGCTTTGAATTTCGAGGCGCAAACAACTGGAAAATTACTTGGAATCGCAACTGTGACCCGCGATCGATGCCAAAAAGATAGTCCTACAATTTCAATGCTGCGGTGCTGATCTGATGCCGATGATGAATTTAATCATTGGCAGTCCTTTTAATCGTTGGCAGTCCTGGAAAAACTCCTGGTGGCGAAATCGCTTCCAAATTCCCTCTTATGGTTTCCGTTTTGGGCAGTACCGAATAGTTTTGGGAGACCTGGGGGGAGGTTCGCAACTGGGGGAATGCATGAGACATGCCTGTGCAGGGATGCGTCCAAATTTCCAGGTGATGCTGTGATTTTTGGAAGGTTCACTTTGTATGCCCACTCACTGGAACATTTGCCCTCCGACACACGAATGGGTTGTTTGTGCAAAAAGAAAATGAACACAAAAGTGAACAATCCTTTCTTCGACCCAGACAGCAGAAGAATCGCATGCGCCAAAATGACGTCACGTGGAGCTGGAAGAAAATTTGAAGCGATGTAACAGCTTGACAGAAGGTTTTGTTTTTTTTCTCGTTCATGTCCAAAGACGTTTTGGCATTTTTTGGATGGAGCCGTCAACCAGGTAATCTGCAGCCACGGTTATGCCAACACACTCGTGTTCTGAAAAATGTCACCGGAGATGCGAAGATGAAAAAAAAACAAATGAATCGCAAATAAGTTGTCGAAAACGAATTTGAGTAAAACCATAACACACATAAACTTAGTTGTATCCCCTTCTCTTCACTCTCACTCGCAGATGAATCAAAGATTTTTGTCCAGATGCCGTCAGCACCTTCGATCATGAGATCATTGGCAACATTCCGGTTTGAAAGTCAGTTGCATTCATTCTACGTCAGTTATTGCATTTCAAGGACGTGCTGCAAGGTTTCCAAATGACATCAACGAAGGATGACATAGGCTACGCCTTTTAGGCCCTATACGCGTTCACCGATCTTGGGCATTTTCAGATTGCCAAATGTATCCGCTGAGAGACCTTGTTGCCTTGAGTTGCTTCGAAGAGATGTGCATGACCTGCAACTTTTCTGAAAGGCTTCCCTTGAGGTCCGCCTCCGACGTTCAACAGACCACTGAGCTCCGCATGACGTCACTTAAAAATATCAATGCCTCCGAAATCATGCCGCCGCCCATGCGGAACAAAATTTCATCTTAATTGGCCCACACACGTTCCTTGATTCCTGGCTCTTGTAGGTATGTTGTAGATGATGCAACCAACCAAATAGAGTGATAAAATATAAATAACATCCCAGTTGCTGAAATCAGTATAAGTAGCGTGGCCAGAGGCCTGTGGACCACTCCTTGCCGTCCTTACCTGCATTACTAGGCCTCTATGGTGTTTTGGTTTTATCCTTTGATATTTGGCAACCATCAGAGTCGGCAATGCTCTGCGCTCCCCATGCCAGCATATTTTAAAACACATTGAAAAAGAGATTTTTATGTCATTTGAAAGTGGAAAGAGATAAAAGCGTCAGCTGGTGAAACAATAACCGAACGAAAATCGCAGCGAGAGATAGAAAATATGGCAAGGAAAACAAAAGCTTCTATTTTATTTCTGCAGTTGAGTTGTCTTTTTATCTGTGTCTGTGTGGCGGGAGGACACTGGAGAGGCGAGTGCGGTTGGCAACATAGCCACATCAAAGAAACCTTTTTACCGATGGTTGAAAATCGGTTTCCGATCCTGCCCTCCCCCAGAGCGAAGCCTCATACCTGCTCCTGGAGCAGACACTGCAGGGGCGATCGCCTCCATCTCGGGAAAATGTCCCTTTTTTGCGAATTTTTTGGCGGGGGAACAATTTTGCGCGCAACAAAAATGAACTCTTCTCAATGGAACCCCGCTGGTGCGCCAGACCCCGGGATAGCAAACCTTCGGAATGCGATCTCGGGGCCGCTTTCCCAAGAATGCGACCCTTGGGAAATGGGAGGACACCCCCTTTCTCCCAGGAATTGATTCGCCACGGGCCTTGGGTTTATTTTATCACACATTTTTATTGTGTTCTGTCTCGTTTGCGGCTTTCAAATTTCCCTGACCCAAATTGTCGCCTTTGTGGCTCGCGTGCCAAGTGTCGAAACTGCATTCGATCTCTCATCTCTCGCTTCTCAGATTAAACCGCCGTTTTCGTTTTTATGGAAAATTCAGATATCCATTGCCAAGAATTATCGCCGATAAAAAAATTGGTAGGTATTGGGATGGAGAAGATTGGACGAAAATCGCAACCCAGGAATAATTTTTCATCTTTGGTCGTAACCACGCCCACTCAGCATTGGCAAAAATACGAGCGCTTCTGATGTGTGTTGAAATTCTCGGTTTGTCTTCGGCCACGTAGGGGTGTTCATTTTGAGCACGACACTTCAAGCCATCCCATCCAATATGTGTGAAAGGTAGCTAAGTATGTATTTTGTTTGTGCAAATCATCATTTATGCCATTTTCGTCTCCAAGGTAAAGTGGCGGCTGAATTAATGTACCCATACAAAAAAATGTGATTCTTTATTCTTTAAATCAATGCGACTGCGAGGTGGCAGAAGAATCACAAGTACATGCGTACAAAATAAAAATGCCGATAAAAAAAGGAAATTGGCGACAACCAAAAATTCAGAATCAAACAATCAAATCAAAACAACATACAATGCAAAAATAAGAATCAGGATTGGACAGCAACTCAACTTGCGATGGCAACAGCCCAGAACTAAAAGATATTTTTCATCATGGAAGAGTCTGAAGGAAGAGAGTTCCAATCGCGAATTGTGCGGGAAAAAAAGAGTTATGGTACGCACTTAAAGAACAGATGGGGTGGGTAAAACAAGCACCATTGTCAGTTCTCCTTTGAACTATGGCTTACGCACGTAAACGGAAGGGAGAGGAATCAGAACCTCTTCGGAAACAATTTGCCGAAAAAGTTCCAAGCTATGGCACTGCCGGCGTTGCTGCAGGCTTGGCAGACCGAGGTATTCCAACAGCGCAGTCACGCTATGATTTTTGATCGTAAATTCCAGTTATAGCTCTGGCAGCCCGACGTTGGACTCTTTCCAAGGTATGAATTTCACCAGCCAAAAAAGGATCCCAAAGTGCGCAGGCGTATTCAAGAATTGGGATAACTAGAGTTTTAAAAGCCCTCAACTTGACAGTAATTGTAGCATGTCTCAGGCTACGGATTAGGAAGCCATAAGTGACCTACAAGCTTTAGCAATTGTATAATTAATATGCAGTTGCCATCGCAGATCACTGGAAAATA
>JASGXE010011141.1:0-22263 GCA_030068105.1 Sinentomon sp. SZTP_YWyxl
TTTACTCGGCCTCGATTGCATCAACGTGACATTTCGGTCAAGGGCTCCATGTGGTTGCAGAATATTAAAGCAGAGGCCCAGTGGAAAAATATAAACCTTAGTGGTGACTTATGTTGTTGATTTTATCTGTTGAAGCTGCAACTGGAGATCCCATCACTGGTCACTCGCTTATAGATTTTTGTAAAAAAAAGGTTTAATCATCTTCAGAGCTTCACCGTGAATGAAGATGGTTAAACGTTTTAACCAAAATTGATAAGCGAGTGACGAGTGATGAGATCACCAGTTTCAGCTTCAATAGATAAAATCAACCACCTACGTAAGTCACCACTATGTCAAAAAGCTGCAACAATGAATTCACATCAAAAACTTCGAAAATATAACATTCAGGTAGGGACATTGGATGCCTTGCGAATGCAAAACTGCAAATGAGGAACTCAGTTGATGCCATGCCTTTTTGGCAATGCTTTGAAAATGGGGAGCCCAATTTATTGATCTTGCGTTTTAAGCAAATGTTGTCTGTGAATTGATCTGTTGGTACCAAAATGCACCACCCTGTTTTTTCTGACCTCATCCATATCAAAGAGTCAATATCTACCTGGAGTGCAATCGGATACAGGCATCATAAAACTCGGTGAAGCAAGTGAAATGCAGAGCAAGCATCCAATGAAAATGAGGTAGGTAACTACGCAATAAATAAAGTTACACAACAATAAGGAGACTGCAAATAGTGTTTGCATTCAAAAAAGTCCACATTTGCCATAATCTTTGCTGATTTTGCAAATTGTGGACAGGATGGATGTCTCAACTCTTCAGTAACAGCTGAGAAAAATAACACAAGGAAAACAAACGCACAACAACAATTAGAGATCGATTTAACAGGGCACTTGTTGACAAATTTTCCTGGGTGTGTGAACAAAAATAACATTGGCTGGCAACACTGCAAGGTAGGTTAGCATTTGTGGTTGGTAGGCGTTACATTTTGATTGAATTAAAGTTATGGCATCAAATGCCA
Source organism: Sinentomon sp. SZTP_YWyxl (assembly GCA_030068105.1). Lineage (NCBI taxonomy): Eukaryota > Metazoa > Arthropoda > Protura > Sinentomata > Sinentomidae > Sinentomon > Sinentomon sp. SZTP_YWyxl. The sequence continues at coordinate 1,013 of JASGXE010011141.1, forward strand.
TCCACGAGTAGTAGGCCCAGGTATCCTACTAGGTAGGTACTTTTACAGCTATGATTTTATGCAGAAAATTAAATTTGAACATGTGTTCCCTTCATCTATTCAAAAATGAATGTAAAAACATAGGTGATGTGACGTTTCTTCATCGCAAAAATGAGGCCCCAAGAAAACATTACAGCAAATTCATTGCTGACATCCACAGTCCAAACATTTGATTGAAGATGCCAGCAATGGTTTTCTGGTGAAATCGATTCAATTCTGGTGCAACAGGTGTGCCTACCCAGCTTGTTTTCCTTGGTTATTTTGTGCCCAAATTATTCCCTGAAAATCTTTCCAATTCTGGAATCTTCAATGACAACAAATTTTCATCCAACTTGCTGCGACACTATGTCCCCCAGGAAAGATGAGTGAGCTGAAATAATATGTTGCCAACCTGCCACAAGAAGATTCAGCTGCGTCACCAGTTGATACGAGGATTCAAAAATCCCAATCTACTTCATCATCGGCACCAAGAGTCAGTTCCTCGAAGTTAGCCACAGCTTCATTAATGCCACTAGCAGTCTCACTAAACAAAAGATCTAGATCCGTCTTGCTTATTTTCGGCAGCAATGCCTGAAAGCTGGAGGATGTTTGCTTTCTAAGGCAGGAATGGCTTAAAAGATGGCCGATGTCAGGTCTCAATGATGGCTCCCTTTGCAAACACAAGGTGACAAACTGATGCAATCCTTCGCTGTACATCTTCGGATCACCTTCAGCTTGCGATATGTGACTCAGCAGCGAAGGAGGTTCACATTTCAACTTTTCAACAAGTAGTTGCGTGGAAGACAGATCAGAAAATGGAACCTGTCCTGTGGCCAATTCACATATCAGAATCCCAATGCTGTAGATATCAGACTTTTCGTTGTATCCATGCAAGTTCTGTTCCAGCAATTCTGGACTAAGCCAGCAAAAGTTTTTCCGACAATCTTGTGGGAACTGATGCAAGGATTTCAGCCATTTTCCATCTTCTACTGCACTGCCGGCATAACGAAATCCACTGAGGCATGCTTGACCAGTATCTGACAACAAAATGTGTGATGCTCTGATCGACCTGTGAATATAACCTTTCTGGTGCAAGTAATTTAACCCTTGCAGCACATCGGAGACTATGGTCACTATGAGTTTCTCGGGCACACCACTTGGAAAATGATTGACTTGGACATCTTTCGCTGAGCCTCTTTGCATGAATGGTGTCACAGCCCAGAGAACGTGGTCAACTACAAATGAAGTCAAGCAAGGCAGAAGGTTGATGTGCCTCAGTTGGGACATCAGAATAATTTCGTCCTGAGGCAGCTGATGCCTTTGACACTTCTCGAAACTGTAAATCCTGATAGCAACAAGGCTGTTGGAAGGCTTGTGCCTTGCTGAAAATACCGATCCAATCTTCCCAAAACATTGGCCTAATTCTTTGCCAATGGTGTAGTTATCCACAGTTTGCCCATAATGCATTGTAGAATGCTCCATGGTGAGTTTCATAAATGACTAGACTAGGAAAAATAGGTTGCATCCATTCAAACAAAACTTGGCACAGCCAGGCCATCCATCCACTGACCATGAACACAAGTGGGCAGTTTAATCACAATTTTTCAAAACAAAAAAGGCCTGGTGTGGCATGCAAATTGTTGGTATGATGTGTCATGGTGAAACATCGTTGTTTCCCTGTGGAGCACATAGTTTGGAATGTTAGGTATAGCAGAAGATTACCTTTATGAGCTGACAGTTGGGTGCCTATACGGCTGGTGGCTCGGCAGAACCTTTTACACACCTTAGGCTCGCAAGGATAACTAGGTGTATGGCCCAATCGTAGCCCAACTCCACTCTGCATTCAATAACGAGTTACTGCGGCTACCACTTCTTGGGGAAAATTTCAGCATCGAATTCGTTTGGTTTTTCGGAAGTTACCTAACTTCAGTCTCTTTGGGGGGTAGCATTTTTTGCACCCTGCACTCCCTTTTTCGTTTTGACTGGAAAAAGGAGGACGAGAAAAAATGGTGCAGGCTGAATCAACATTGCTCAGATTGCGTAGCTGCCCTGGCGCCAGGGTAGCATTGCGGTTTGCATTTTTTCAGAACTTTTAGGGCATGCTCAATGTCCTAAGCCCAAACGGAATAAGGATGGAGTAATGCTGCCGATTTTCCACCCGTTCTGGTTTTCACAGTGTAATTCAGGGTGTCTGTAGGCCTGGAAAAGCTGAAATTGTCAGGTAATTGGCTGAGCGCAGCGAAGCCTTCCATTACACTTCGATTTCCTTTCTTGTACGCACCGTAACTCAAGTTGTAGTGGTTCGATTGCTGTTTTTTAAAAACATGGAGAAAGCTTATTGTCTTGTGTCAAAAACGTCCTATTTTGAAGGTGATGGGACGAAATATCACAAATCAGCGGGGCATTTTTAAGGTGAAACTCAAAGGGAAACTGAGCAAAAAGGAGCAAAGCAAAACAGCGGGGCGAAATGCGATTTCCAGTCAACGGTCGAGTTCATTATGAGGCGCATAACGAGCCGATTTTCGCAGTTGACCAGTTAGTTAGCTCAGTCGATAGAGCATCAGGATTCAAATCTAAAGGGCGGCAGTTCGAATCCCACGGCGAGAAGTATTTTTCAGGATGGATTTCGCATGGGAACATTTTTTGTTTGCAAGATAAAGAAAAAGCAAGACCCAACAAATTGTTGGATTTTTTTTTTTGAAAATTTTGAAAAAATTTTCGAAGTATTTTTTGAAGTCATTTACATTGAAGTATTTAAAATTTTTTTTCTTCTCAATTGTAAGAAGTAAATTATAAAATTAACTCAAGGAGCGTAATTTGCCCAACTAACTGACTGACTGAATGGAATTGCCTTAGAGAAAAGAGTGTTTCATCGGGGGGACGGTTGAATGTCAATCCATACGTATCATATGACTTTCCAGGATAAGTGTGCCATTGGAAAACCCGTTATGAGTACATGCTGTTACGAAAGTTAAAGAGCATTGCATTGGGGGACGGATGAATATAGAATAACTTGTCCGGCCCAAATGCGTAATAGAAGCCGGCCATGATCAGTAGGTACGTGGTGACACGAAATCATTTCCAAAGTCCTCTCTTTTCGCGCATTCTGTGATCAAATCTTTTGGCATTCATTTATTTATAATTATTTTTGTTTTTTTTTTGTCTTTGTTTTTTTTTCGGAGGAAAGGGTAAAGGAAGGAAGGGGACAGGAGTTCGGAAAAATATCATCGAAATTAAAAATATCATCGAAATTAATGACTAACATATGGAACTACGTCTCATTGCACACTCGCTTGACACTCCTGTTGTTACCAACATTAGGTAAAACCAATATTGGATGCCTGAAGATGGTTCCAATACAAGCCCATAAGAAAAATTTTCGAACCTGTAACATGCACTGCAGTTGCGCAAGGGGGCAACCCCGAAAAAAAGCGACTCATTCATTCATGCACGTGTTTTCCCGATTGTGTGTTTTCGGATGCGAGACACAGTTTATTGAGGTAATGAGATGCAGTGTCAGCATCTTTTTGATAAAACTAAAAACTGTTGCACTTATTCCATTTCCTTTCTTGTGCGCACCGCAGCTCCAGTTGGAAGGGGGAAAGTTTATTCCCCTGGCTGATTCAAAAACGTCCTATTTTGGAAGTGTTGCGAAAAACAATCTCAAGTCTGCAGGCTATATTATTTTCGAAAACCGGTGCAAAATGCAGCAAGAGACCGGGGAATGAAATTGGAGGATGGGATTGTCACATTTTGCGGGCTAATTTTGCAAAACTCTTGAACACCTCCATTCCAGTTCTTCCACACGTCAACGCCATTCTTATACCTGATTGAATTACCCTGAGCATTAGGTAGGCCTACACAGATAGGGGAAATTTAGCACCAAATTTTTCAAACCTTGGATACATGCAAACGTATCGCAAACTTTACACACCATCACACACAGCGTGTTCTGCACTTCAATTTTCGAGAAAATGATGGGGGGTTACCGGGGGAAAATGATGGGGGGTTACTAACTCAAATGGGGCTTACCGAAAATTTCGTATCCCGGAAAACGGTGGAAATAATGAGAAAATCTCAGATGCCTCCACACTTATCGTTCGCCACGTTCATTCCTGCGAAAATATTCGCGAGATCATCTACCCACAATCAAATGGTGTTTGGATTGGCCATTGAAGCATTCAAAGTGCCCAGAAAAATTTTCGAACCTTGAGACGGGTAGAAAGAGTCCGAAGCCCACAGAGATCTCTATCCGCACCACGTGTTCCCCACGTCAAAAAAGGCAAATACTCGTAACATTTTCTTTTTTGACAACACGTGTTCCCGACAAAACTTTCCAAAATTCTACTGGCAGGCTCAAGGCTTCGAATATTTTCTATTCCCGTCCATAAGGACGGTCTCTCAGCGTCTGTTTTCGTCATTTGTGCACAGATCATCTCGCATACCGCGTGGTTTTCTTTTTCTCGAACAGAAACGCAGGAATTGGGGATGAGCTAAAATACGGATGCAGACCAATGGGAGATACGGCATTTCGCGGAACAATCGAATTACGCTTTCTCCAGGCAGGCTTAGGTCTGGGCATGGGTCCCCAACCTGTTCCCAGACCACATCTTTATCAACCCCATGCATTGCACCAGATCCGAACAGGAGTACAAGCAGGCATATTTTGAGACAGAATTAGAACAGGTAAAAGCTGGAGCTTTTTCATGATTTGCAACTGCTCCAAACAGTGCCATTAGAAATGTTCTTGCAATTTTTGCCTCAGTTAAGTCTTATCGATTGCATGCAGAGCAAAATATGTAGCGCTCACTTGGGAAAACGCGTGTGCTATTGTTTGCATGTCTCTGACTAAATTTTCGAGAAAAAAATTTTGTCATGTATTCGCTGACACAAACCAAGTCAGATTTTATGGTTGCACAAAAAAGGGTCTGCAACAAAAGGCCTATGTGGGACTAAAACAGTTTTGGGGTGAAAACACCACTGGGCAATGCTCTGCATCTAAAAAGGCACACATACATGACACGGGGAGCTAACCAGAGCAAGGAGCTTTGTGAGCTTTGCCTTTGACTTATTCTCGTAATTGGTCCTTTCGTTGTTTCCTCAGGCGTTGCATTGCTGGTCTGCTTTTCGGACTTTGTTTTCCTTTGCTTCACGTTTGCGTGAGTCGGCTTTGAAAATTTTGGGGATGAAGTTCCTCGCGCGGGTCAGTCCAGGGTAATTCACTCCCGTACGTGAAAGGAAGGAGATAACCTGGGAAACAACAGGAATGGAGGTGTCCACGAATTTTGAAAAAAAAATGGCCCAGCAAAATGTGACAATCGCATCCTCCAATTTCACTGAAAGCAGCTGAAAATAAATGTGTGTGGAAATAGCGAACAGTTTCGCACTAGAAATTGTATGCACGCAGGGGAAACAGTCGAGGTCGCTCAGCCTCGCCGCGACTATACGCGGGTCTAGTTTAGCCATTCTGGAAAAGTCAGGGAATTTGTGAAAGTTCTCTGCAAAGTCAGGGATTTTTTTTTTGGAAATTTCATGTTTCTCCAGCAAGTAAAGTCTGTTACCTTAGAACAGGGCTTGACTGGATTTCTTCATTGCAATGTCATGGCATGGCCACATTTGGGGCATATCAAACAAGGCTAAGTTGTGGGTCTTGTTTTTCAGGTTCTTTTAAAGGATTTCTGGCTGTTTTATAGGTATGCTGAGAGGAGGGCAATGAGAACCCAAAATGTCCGGAATTTTTGGACTTTCCATCTGAAAAACCTCCGACAAGTCAGGAAAAAAGTCTCTGTCCAGCTACAGACAGCCTGCAATAAAAATTCCATCATGACTGGACTGCTCTGCAACTGGTGTGCTGAAATACACCGATCTTATACCCACATTAGTTTTTTAATTAGGTATCATTAAAAACTTAATGATCATCAAAATCTCAAGTGTAAACGCTAATTTCTAATTTTTTTCGCTTAATGACGTTCCGGAACATAATTTATTTTCCAGTTTTTTATCATTAATTTTAGATGTTAACGCCTAAAATTAGTGATCGTTAAGGGAACGTCATCAGGAAGACAATTTATTTTAATTATGTTCCGAAAATAATTTATTTTTAATGACGTTCAAAACGTTTCGTGGTTTTGCGGTCGCTTGAGCACTTTTGAACGTAGGGAAGCGCAAATTCGACAAATCATGCTGCTGAAATTTTGCTGGCCATTCAAGGACACCATATTCCAGAAAAGAAAAAGACGGAATAGCCTCGAATACCCACCAAGAATGAAAAACATTTTTATGGAATCTGAAAATTTTTTGGAGTAGCTGCGTATCGAACCCGGGTCCGCTTGTTCTTTAGTCGAATGCTCTACCTCTGAGCCATACCCACAAACTTGAAATTCTGTTCTGAAAGAACGCTCATATTTCACTGTTTCTGTTTCGCAACGAAAGTTTCCAGGAGAATGGCAAGTGTGAAATCCGCAGTCTTTTTTAACCGGTCAAGCCCAGAATTACGAATTCTGGTTTTAAAATGCTTTTCCGCACCATTCGGAAACACGGAGTGTCGCCCCCGCCGGAATTAATAATTCCTGCAAGGATTTTCGAAAAACAGAAAAATCGGAAATGCATGCATTTCCCGCCTAACGAAGCCAGATTTCTGCTGTGTCATTAAAATCGCCTATAATTTAATGTTTTCAACAAAAAATGTCGCACGAGCGCGAAAAAAGGCGCCTTCAACAGGAACTCGAGAGAAAAAAGCGGGAAATTTGAAAAGTGCGCTGAATGAGAACGGTTGGACAGATTTTGGCGGAATAAACGTCTGCTGGATCGCTGTTTTTTTCCTCTTTCCGGCTGTGAATATTATTGAGTGGTGCTGATATTACGTAATTAAATTCAAATCCCTTGAAAATGGAATACCCATGCGGACGTTCATTTACGTCGTTCGTACAATGACATCATGTCGGTCTTGACGTTTATCTACGTCGCTCGTACGGCCAGTTTTTTTTTTAGCGGACGTAACTGTACGTTACTCGGGCTTGACCGGTTAATGATGTTTGGCGAAAATGCAAATGTAAACGGGTCAAACAAAATGATCATTAATCGATCGCTTCGATTAATGAGCTTCTGTTTAATGATCATTAAAAATTCAGATGTAAACACGGTATTAGGCATGCTTCTGGCTGATCCGTGTTTTACTGTTAGAGGTTGATTTTTTTGGTTGTTGATCAAGACAATTGCAGTTGGATGATTTGACAAAAAAAACAGAAACGACTCGTTTTTTTTTTCTTTTGTTTTTCTGTGGGACGCAAGCATGCATATTTTTATTCCATTTTTGTGCCAATTTTTTTTTTTTGTTATCCATCAGTTATCGTATCAGTTTTACCGGCACAGGTACCTGTGCCATCCCACAGGATTTCCAGAAGAGAGTTTTGCTCAGCAGAGCGGAGGTGTTCTTGTGATTTGTGGTTTCTCTGTTTTGTCACATGCCAATGCAATGTCTTGGACCTAGAGCAAGGTGTTCTTTAACGTGCGCGCGCAGTGTGATGCTGCACACGGGATCTCCAACACAAACATCCCATCTGAAGGATGACAGGTTGCACCAAGACAGCCTGCTTTCTTGCCCCACGGTCCTTGCTATTAACATCTGAAAGAAATCCAGCACGACCCGGGATCGAACCCAGATTCTTCGGATCATAATACCTCATTTCCACTGGCTGGTTTTTGTACTGTAGTATGTACTACAGTACATACTACAGTATGAAATAGGTGGAAATGCATTTTTTATGAAATCACATTTTTTGGAATTATACTGTAAAGGCATAGTATGTGGCCCTTTGCAGTATACTACAGTACAGTACTGGGGGTCTACTACAGTATTGCATTATTGTATAATTTTCTCAGGCGCTTTGATGTCCTTTCTTGTTTTTTCAGTTTATTTCTCCATAGTTGCTGGATCTTGGCTTGCATTTCATGACTTTCTTAAGGGTCCTACCCAATTATTGCTATCTGAGAAGAGCCATTGTGCTTTTTTTGAAGGAGTAGGGAAAAAGTAGTACCTACCGAAATGTGTTCAAACTTCCGTTCAATGCAAAAATCTTGGCCTTGTGGTTCAAAATGTGAGTTTCTTTTCTCTTTTTTCAGTTCCAGTCCAATGCCTTGGCCATGCAGGTCTTTGTCCATTTCTCCGATTTTAGCCTTTTTCCTATATCTGCACAAACATCCACCAACGGGCTCCACTAAAATGCTTAAAACGACTGGGTAAAACACTCAGTACCTATGTCCTTTATGCTTGATAATAATTCAGAGTATATCCTTAATGCTTAACAATAATTCAGAGATGTCCAACTTTTTTTCCAAATTTTCGACTTTAGCAGATACCTACCTATGCCAAATAGGGGTGTGTGACGGCCATTGCGAAAAACTCTTCCGATTCCAGAATATTTCGATTCTCGATTCAGGGGCTATCTCGATTCCGTGCATTACCTAATTCCCAACAATCTGATTGGAATTGGGCTCGATTCCGATTCTCAGGAATCCCACACCCTATAGGTGTGCGATATCCTGGTGTAATGGGGAATGCCACAAAAAATCAATAGCACACCCCTATTCGGGTGCTCTGGGATTTCTGAAGGATTTTTTATTTTTGCTAGCAGTGTCAAGCATATCTGCAAAAAAATTGAAAATTCATAAAAAGAGTTTGACATTCCTGCTGAAGTTTAAAAAAATTGTTAAGCATTTTTGCGAATGTTGTGTTTTAGTCAGATTTGTTGAGGGAAAAGCATTTTTGTTTCCCGTTTTAGTCGGACCCGACATTTTCTGTATTTTCTCTGTGTTTTTAATACTTTTTCCCCAAAAAAGCATGACACAAATGTTGATCAATTACATTTTTGTAATTGTGAAATCAAAGTCAATATATTGGTGTTCCAGTCTGCAAAACGCCACACTTTTTCATCTTGCTGGAGTGCAACAAGCCTGCGTTTGGCCAGTGACAGGTCCATAACCATAGCACTTCGCAGGAAATCCTGCCTAGAAAAATCTCAATGACCCCTAAAAATGTGAATATAAACCATGTCACAGTTGTAAAATAAAGGAACTCAAAAATGTGTCATCAGCATTGGGACTGGAAGAACATTTTGAAGAGAAAATCTTGAGAAAAATGCAACCAAAACGTAATTGGTAAATATGCAACGATACACACTTTGAGTCCCATTGGAAATGCCTTGTGACAAAATGTACCTACCTACTGTAGTAGTTGGCACCAAAAAACACCATATTACAGTATCCATACTATAGTATGTACTGTAGTACTGAGTACATACTTCAGTACGAAGACCAGCCAGTGGAAATGAAGTAAAGACAGGTGTGTTCGCCACCTTTCCAAAGTGAAAGACAGCAGCCTCCTTGCACAAGATAACTACTACTAACTATGTTGGGGGCCACAGGCAATAAAAGCCATTGGACGTGGTAAACCCCGGTCAGGCATGCATCATTTTTTGCCTCGGCAATTACCACAACAACAATCAAGTCGTCATGTTCTCTCACCGAGGCAGCATGCATCTTTTCGGCCAGCGAGGTGAACGGATGTAAGTTACACAAAAGAAACGAAACGTGGAATGCAAGTGCAAACCATTGGGCATGAAGTGAATTTTTAGAACCCAATGTGGGTGTTGTCGATGGCAATGTCAAAAAAGAAAAAACAAACAAATAGCAACGAACCAGTCAGGTAGCAATGTGAAAATTCCACCGATAGCATCGTCCACATCGGAGATATTTCAGCAGCAGGAAGATCATTGGATCACAAAAAACAGGCCCAAAACGGTGCACAATAATTGACAGCTCACCATAAATTTAATGTTTCATTTTCAATGCATGAAAAAATAAAGAGAACGAGAAAAAGGCATGGTTAGACAATGATCCTTGTAGAAAAGAAACTAAGCAGGGAATAAACAAGTAGCTACCTAATCAAGGTTGGAACCAACCTAATGAGGTAATACACTAAGCTTGGGCTTTATGGCAGATAAAAAAACTGGTGTCAGATTTGTTCAACATGTCATGGGAAATTCCAAGCTGTTCCAGAGAAACAGGAAATTGTTTAGGAATGAGAACCTAGCGACATTTTTTGACAGTGATGGTGGGACAAATGAAACGAGGTCACTAGCCCTCGTAGACCCTGTTTTTTGATCAGGTTGCCACGGCATCCAGCCCAGCCACCTTCGCCTTTAATGCACTTCCGAAAGATGGAAAACCCTCTGAGCCTTCTCCTCATAGCAAGGGATTCCCAGCCTAGTTCCTCCCTGAGCAATGACACACTGGAATGAAAGGAGAAGTCCCCAGAAACAAACCTCACCGCCCTGCGCTGGACAGACTCAAATGCATCAATGTTGCATTGAAGATGAGGATCCCAGGTCGTTGTTGAGTATTCTAACAGGGAGCGGACCAATGAGAAGTAAAGTATTTCCTTAACCTTTTTTGAGGCGTGGAAATAGTGCCGGATAAGAAATTTAAGTTGATTTGATGCCCGTTTTACCATCTGAGTTTTTGAGGGCCCCAGTTCAGGGAAGGGCTGAAATGAATGCCGAGGTATTTGATATTGTCTGGACGTGTTAACACAGAAGAACCAACGAAATAGTCTGAGATTGAAGGATATTGATGAAGCAAACGACATAACAGATGTCTTTGTGACATTGATACTCATTTGATTCTCATCACACCACTTAACAATGGAATCAAGGTCATCCTGAAGGGCTTTGCAATCGGCTTGAGACCTGATAACTCTGTAGAGGAAATACATCTGCAAAAGCCTGATATTTGAGATGATATTATCTGCCAAGTCATTAATATAAATGAGAAAGAGGAGAGGGCCACACCTGAGCCTTGAGGAATGCCACTTGTGAGTGGGTGGGGTTCTGACAGATCACTGCAAAGAAGAACCTGAAACTGCCTATCTGAAATAAAATTTGAGAGCCACAAGAAAAGATTTTCAGGAATGCACAGCCTAGATAGCTTCGATAGAAGAATAGGAATTGAGACTTTGTCAAATGCCTTACCAGGTCAATGAAAATTGCATCAGTCTGACTGGACTTTCCAAGAGCAGTGGCAATGTCATGCACAAAACTGGTGAGTTGGGACTCGCAAGAGATTTGCCGGAAGCCGTGTTGATGATCAGAGAAGAATTTTTGACCCTCAAGTAACTTATATAAATAGCCAGCTACCATTTTTTCCATAAGTTTAGCTGAAGAGCTGATGAGACTTATTGGTCGGAAGGAGGCAGTCGAGAGAGGCTGGCCACCCTTAGGCAGTGGTATCACAACACTCATTTTCCAATCGGGTGGGATTACATTTTGGGCCAAAGAACTGAGAAGAGCACAAAAGGAATGTTTTAAGTTTGTCACAGTGGTTCTTAAGGAATGCCATAGGAATGGAATCAATGACATTGAAAGTGGAATTTTTTGATGCTTTGATTGCTTTAACCACCGCTTCCAGGGATACCAAATCAGCATCCCGGAGAAAAGTATGAGCTCGGTTGGGGTGGTAGTGGAGGTGACAGGAATTTTTGGGTTTAGATAATTTTTTAGAGCCAAACAAAAAACACTTGGCCCAGCATTGGCGAGAGACCATGACTGGAGGTTTTGCTATTGTGGAATTTCCAAAATGTTTTGATGTGATTACGTCATTGATAGCAAGTTTCTGAACAAATCGTGCCTCAATTGAATTCAGATTGTTTTGGTAATCCTTCAAGCTGCAGCATAAAGAGGGAAGAGATTTTGGTTTGAGGAGCAGGAAGAGAAAAGGTGCAGCATTTTTAAGTATTTTCGGCGAAGACTGGCATTAACCAAGGTGGGAAGGAAGATTTCTCTTTTTTTACTGGTTCCCTCTTTGGGATAAAGTGTTCAATGGTCAAAGTGCAAATTGTCTTGAACTCAGTCCAGAGCTTTCAACAAGAGGATCAAGATTGCAGAAGTCAAGGATAGCAAAGTCAAGTAACCTATCCACTGCATCTCTGTCATATTTGTCAAACTGGTATGGTGGCCAAGGTCATTTTGGAATGACGGGAGGGAGGGTGCACAACGTCAACCTGGAAGCAGGCATTATCATAAGACTAGGGGCTTCGCCCCTGCGGCCTTCGGCCGCCAACCCCGGTCGGGGCTGCGCCCCGAAGAGCGGCCTTCGGCCGCTCCGGCCGCTTCGCGGCCACTTCCTTGTCTCGCAGATGTGCCTTGTGCACCGGCCTGGAAGTCGTGGTTCGCCATTTTCACACGCACTACTGGTTTCATCCGAGTTTCTGGCTTGCTGCTGTAGCCGTATTTTTGTTGTTTTGACATCCCCGCAAACTCACGGCTTAACTGGTTTTGTGGACTCCTGATTCTTTTTCATTTGGGTTCGTTTTTTGGTTGGATTCCACTTTAGCAGATACCTACCTATGCCAAATAGGGGTGTGTGACGGCCATTGCGAAAAACTCTTCCGATTCCAGAATATTTCGATTCTCGATTCAGGGGCTATCTCGATTCCGTGCATTACCTAATTCCCAACAATCTGATTGGAATTGGGTTCGATTCCGATTCTCAGGAATCCCACACCCTATAGGTGTGAGATATCCTGTGTAATGGGGAATGCCACAAAAAATCAATAGCACACCCCTATTCGGGTGCTCTGGTAATTTCTGAAGGATTTTTTTATTTTTGCTAGCAGTGTCAAGCATATCTGCAAAAAAAATTGAAAATTCATAAAAAGAGTTTGACATTCCTGCTGAAGTTTAAAAAAATTGTTAAGCATTTTTGCGAATGTTGTTTTTTAGTCAGATTTGTTGAGGGAAAAGCATTTTTGTTTCCCGTTTTAGTCGGACCGGACATTTTCTGTATTTTCTCTGTGTTTTTAATACTTTTTCCCCAAAAAAGCATGACACAAATGTTGATCAATTACATTTTTGTAATTGTGAAATCAAAGTCAATATATTGGTGTTCCAGTCTGCAAAACGCCACACTTTTTCCCATCTTGCTGGAGTGCAACAAGCCTGCGTTTGGCTAGTGACAGGTCCATAACCATAGCACTTCGCAGGCAATCCTGCCTAGAAAAATCTCAATGACACCTAAAAATGTGAATATAAATCATGTCACAGTTGTAAAATAAAGGAACTCAAAAATGTGTCATCAGCATTGGGACTGGAAGAACATTTTGAATGAGAAAAGTCTTGAGAAAAATGCAACCAAAACGTAATTGGTAAATATGCAACGATACACACTTTGAGTCCCATTGGAAATGCCTTGTGACAAAATGTACCTACCTACTGTAGTAGTTGGCACCAAAAAACACCATATTACAGTATCCATACTATAGTATGTACTGTAGTACTGAGTACATACTTCAGTACGAAGACCAGCCAGTGGAAATGAAGTATAAGACAGGTGTGTTCGCCACCTTTCCAAAGTGACAAGACAGCAGCCTCCTTGCACAAGATAACTACTACTAACTATGTTGGGGGCCACAGGCAATAAAAGCCATTGGACGTGGTAAACCCCGGTCAGGCATGCATCATTTTTTTGCCTCGGCAATTACCACAACAACAATCAAGTCGTCATGTTCTCTCACCGAGGCAGCATGCATCTTTTCGGCCAGCGAGGTGAACGGATGTAGTTACACAAAAAGAAACGAAACGTGGAATGCAAGTGCAAACCATTGGTGCATGAAGTGAATTTTTAGAAACCCAATGTGGGTGTTGTCGATGGCAATGTCAAAAAAGAAAAAACAAACAAATAGCAACGAACCAGGTCAGGTATGCAATGTGAAAATTCCACCGATAGCATCGTCCACAAGGTCGGAGATGATTTCAGCAGCAGGAAGATCATTGGATCACAAAAAACAGGCCCAAAACGGTGCACAATAATTGACAGCTCACCATAAATTTAATGTTTCATTATTCAATGCATGAAAAAATAAAGAGAACGAGAAAAAGGCATGGTTAGACAATGATCCTTGTAGAAAAGAAACTAAGCAGGGAATAAACAAGTAGCTACCTAATCAAGGTTGGAACCAACCTAATGAGGTAATACACTAAGCTTGGGCTTTATGGCAGATAAAAAACTGGTGTCAGATTTGTTCAACATGTCATGGGAAATTCCAAGCCTGTTCCAGAGAAACAGGAAATTGTTTAGGAATGAGAACCTAGCGACATTTTTTGACAGTGATGGTGGGACAAATGAAACGAGGTCACTAGCCCTCGTAGACCCTGTGTTTTTGATCAGGTTGCCACGGCATCCAGCCCAGCCACCTTCGCCTTTAATGCACTTCCGAAAGATGGAAAACCCTCTGAGCCTTCTCCTCATAGCAAGGGATTCCCAGCCTAGTTCCTCCCTGAGCAATGACACACTGGAATGAAAGGAGAAGTCCCCAGAAACAAACCTCACCGCCCTGCGCTGGACAGACTCAATTGCATCAATGTTGCATTGAAGATGAGGATCCCAGGTCGTTGTTGAGTATTCTAACAAGGAGCGGACCAATGAGAAGTAAAGTATTTCCTTAACCTTTCTTGAGGCGTGGGAATAGTGCCGGATAAGAAATTTAAGTTTATTTGATGCCCGTTTTACCATCTGAGTTATATGAGGGCCCCAGTTCAGGGTAGGGCTGAAATGAATGCCGAGGTATTTGATATTGTCTGGACGTGTCAACACAGAAGAACCAACGAGATAGTCTGAGATTGAAGGATATGTTGATGAAGCAAACGACATAACAGATGTCTTTGTGACATTGATACTCATTTGATTCTCATCACACCACTTAACAATGGAATCAAGGTCATCCTGAAGGGCTTTGCAATCGGCTTGAGACCTGATAACTCTGTAGAGGACAATATCATCTGCAAACAGCCTGATATTTGAGATGATATTATCTGCCAGTCATTAATATAAATGAGAAAGAGGAGAGGGCCACACACTGAGCCTTGAGGAATGCCACTTGTGAGTGGGTGGGGTTCTGACAGATCACTGCAAAGAAGAACCTGAAACTGCCTATCTGAAATAAAATTTGAGAGCCACAAGAAAAGATTTTCAGGAATGCACAGCCTAGATAGCTTCGATAGAAGAATAGGAATTGAGACTTTGTCAAATGCCTTGACCAGGTCAATGAAAATTGCATCAGTCTGACTGGACTTTCCAAGAGCAGTGGCAATGTCATGCACAAAACTGGTGAGTTGGGACTCGCAAGAGAATTTGCTGCGCGGCGATGATGATTGTTGAGATCAGACGATTTTTGACCCTCAAGTAACTTATATAAATAGCCAGCTACCATTTTTTCCATAAGTTTAGCTGAAGAGCTGATGAGACTTATTGGTCGGAAGGAGGCAGTCGAGAGAGGCTGGCCACCCTTAGGCAGTGGTATCACAACACTCATTTTCCAATCGGGTGGGATTACATTTTGGGCCAAAGATACTGAGAAGAGCACAAAAAGGAATGTTTTAAGTTTGTCACAGTGGTTCTTAAGGAATGCCATAGGAATGGAATCAATGACATTGAAAGTGGAATTTTTTGATGCTTTGATTGCTTTAACCACCGCTTCCAGGGATACCAAATCAGCATCCCGGAGAAAAGTATGAGCTCGGTTGTGGGTGGTAGTGGAGGTGACAGGAATTTTTGGGTTTAGATAATTTTTAGAGCCAAAGCAAAACAGCTACTTGGCCCAGCATTGGCAGAGAGACCATGACTGGAGGTTTTGCTATTGTGGAATTTCCAAAACTGTTTTGATGTGATTACGTCATTGATAGCAAGTTTCTGAACAAATCGTGCCTCAATTGAATTCAGATTGTTTTGGTAATCCTTCATAGCTGCAGCATAAAGAGGGAAGAGATTTTGGTTTGAGCAGCAGGAAGAGAAAAGGTGCAGCATTTTTAAGTATTTTCGGCGAAGACTGGCATTGAACCAAGGTGGGAAGGACAGATTTCTCTTTTTTACTGGTTCCCTCTTTGGGATAAAGTGTTCAATGGTCAAAGTGCAAATTGTCTTGAACTCAGTCCAGAGCTGTTCAACAAGAGGATCAAGATTGCAGAAGTCAAGGATAGCAAAGTCAAGTAACCTATCCACTGCATCTCTGTCATATTTGTCAAACTGGTATGTGTGGCCAAGGTCATTTTGGAATGACGGGAGGGAGGGTGGTGCACAACAATCAACCTGGAAGCAGGCATTTATCACAAGATGGTCGTTCATACCTGCGAAAGCTTTAATTGATACAACTGTCGATTCGGGACAATGAAAAATGAGATCAATAGCTGTGCCAATGGTCGGCAAAAGCATGTCTGTGGGACGAGTAACAATATTCACAACTTGGTCCAGAGAAAATCTGTCACACAGGCGCTGCAATCCCTCAGGATATACCGGGTGGATATTTTACAAGTATCACTCATGTCTCACTCATCAGACAGCTCACACAAAAATCGAGTTTGAAGTGACGGTACCTTTGCACGCAAATTTCACAGCAGAGTTCGAACGTGTAAACACTCTTTTTGTGGACCTGTCATCCCGAAACACTTCCACGATGAACTTCAATCTGATCGGCCAATGAATGACTCATTTATTCTTATTTTGTTTTCTCTCCAATCATGTGCGAAGCCAACGACAAATTCGACGTGAATTGCCGTGCCGTGCATGCATGCGCAGGTGAGGACTTGAGATGCAGATCGAAAAGCGCAGTCTGCCATCTGAGTGAGCAGAGTAAATCAAGGCTTGGAATCACAGGGTGTGTTGCAGTAATTCCTGCAAAGTTTTATGAACATCATGACGGCTTGTTTTGCCCGAAATAGCCCATTACAATTTTATTCCAAACACGACTAGCTTCTGAAAGGATCGTGCATGGGCTTACAGCTCGGCAAATGTTCTGCCCAGCTGCTATGAAAGAGTCGATTGCGAACGGCGCTGGTCGCGATGTTTCGAGTTGCGCGAAAGTTTGTCCAACACAGGGGCGGTCTGAGGCCCAAGAGCTTGCCTTTACTTTAACATGTTTGAACTAAAACCAGATTGAACAAGAAGCACAATGTTTTTTTCAAATATCCCCACTTCTGGAACTTTTAGGGGTGATGGCTAAACTGGTTTAAGCATCGAGTTGCTTGCTTCCTGACACTCTGTCCGTACCTAGTAGCAATTTTCAAACGAAGTTTAGTCTCGCGCAATGCGTATTTGGACTTCATCGCAGCCAGGTGACAAGTTTGTAAATTTGGGTAGGGTGCAACCTTCACATTGGGTAGGGTGCATGTGGGAGGTCAAGAGCTTGAATCAAAATTTTCGACACAAGCATGCAATCTCAGCCAGTCATTTGCTATTTGTGAATTGAATTTATGAACTTTTGTTTTTTATGTTCGTTGATGTCATGATTTTGGTGACACCATGCTCAATTGATTTTGGTGAGCTGTCGCGTTATGCCCAGTTGAAGTGGAAATTTTCCATATTCATTTCATGACTCACTTTTTTAACTTCAAAATTTAAGGCCTGCATGTGAGGGTCCAATGGATCATGAAGCTGACGAATATGCAGGTGTTCCAGGGACATCATTTAGGGGGGGCAGGGGGGGACGGCCCCCCCCCTGATTGGAAATGCCCTACCCAGCGGATCGCTTGCCCCACCCTGGCATATGTCTTTTGCTCGCCCTGATGGGTAATTTAGCTTCAATTTCACGAATATTGCATCCAAAATGAACTCCAAATTTCAAAATTTCTCAAGCTTCTGGGGGGCTTCGCCCCCCAAAATCTTCAGAAGGCCAGTCAAAACTTTGTTGAAGTTCAGCTGGTTTAGAAACAAAAGCGGAAATCGAAGAATGCGGTCGCTGCGAAGAGACAAATGCGCTGATGGGAAATTGCATCTCAGCTCATGCAATAAATCATTGCCTGCATGCATTATGTGATCTAAACACATCAAATGCTGAAAATATACTCTCAAGAACACCAATTTTGCACCCAAAATGAACTCCAAATTTCAAAATTTCTCCAGCTTCTGGGGGGCTCCGCCCCCCAGACCCTCCGCCAGGGGCTCTGCCCCTTGGAACCCGCCCCAGACCCCGCAAATACTGGGGGGCTCCGCCCCCCAGACCCCCCCTCTGGGTCGCTGCCAAATTCTTTCCGTGTGATGCCCCCCCTGCGAAAACCTGAAATGACGGCCCTGAGGTGTTCTAAGACTCGTTTACACGGGAGCGAGTTTGGCCTTCCATTTGTGCTGTGGCAGCAAATAAGCAACTCGTGGCCAAAACACTGCGCCGAGGACCCGATAACCAGTGATACTTTTAAAAAAACCACCCTGTACACAGTCTGATGGGCAAGGAAGGACATTGAGATTGAAGTCACCCATGACAAAAATCGGCGAGCTGCTGCCCAGTGCATGTGATTGCAAACACGGAGTGATTGCTGCCAGGAACTCCAAGTAAATTGCTGTAAAGCAGTGAACAGACTCACTGGGTGGCCTATATAGTACTGTGGACAAGCTTGGGCTGCAGGGAATGTTTTACTCCAATGAGCACACCCCCACCTGTTCTAGAACGGTCCCTACGAAAGACTGTATAACTTTTGGGAAGGATGTCATTTTCCACGCAGGAACCATCGAGCCAAGTCTCTGTAACAGCCACACAATCAGCATCAATCGAATCAAGAATGGGTTGAAATGCATAGCGCTTTGGAAGGATGCTGCAAGAATTAAAAAGCAAAAAAGATAGGCTACGATGAGTTGGCCCTGCCTTCCTTTGAGTAGCTTACCTTCCTTTGAGTGGCCTACCTACATGTTTTGGACAGTGCCTCCTGCAACACAAGGCCGTTGCACGAGTTTGTGACGTCATGATGAGTGGATGGTGGAAAAGAGGAAAAGACAATGCGAGTATGGTGCGTCCGCGATGTGCTGCCCACGGAAACTTGAAATTTCTCTGGAACCGATTAACCGATTTTGATGCGACTTGTTGTGCTGGAAAGCTGAAAATTAGACGATTTCAATTGTGTATAACAATCCCTAACTTTTCATGCTAAAGCTCAAAAAGAATTTGAGGAACAAAAGTGTTCAAGTTAAGAAGTGATCCAATTCCGGCTTCCTGCCACATATTTTCAATGATTGTGCGATTTTTTCCGTTGTGACATGGTTTCCACCTGCGAGAAAGTTGTGGAGGAAGCTTTCAGCTTTCCAAAAATACCAAATCATTGAATTTGAACACCATTTGACAATAATTTTATGACCAGAGAAAACACATGGCAGCATCGTTTTGTTTTTGAGCGGGAAAGAGGCCGCGACTCCCTGGGATTTTCAGGGAGGCGCGGCATCTTCCCCGCTCAAAAACAAAACTGCTGCCATGTGTTTTCTCTGGTCACAAAATTATTGTCAAATAGTGTTCAAATTCAATGATTTTGGTATTTTTGGAAAGCTGAAAGCTTCCTCTACAACTTTCTCGCAGGTCGACACCATGTTACAATGGAAAAAATCGCACAATCATTGAAAATATGTGGCAGGAAGCCGGAATTGGATCACTTCTTAACTTGAACACATTTTCCCTCAAATTCTTTTGGAGCTTTAGCATGAAAAGTTAGGGACTGTTATACACCATTGAAATGGTCTGATTTTCAGCTTTCCAGCACAACAAGTCTCATCAAAATCGGTTAATCGGTTCAAAAGAAATGTCAAGTTTCCGTGGGCAGCACACCTCGGACGCTGCTCACTCGCATTGTCTTTTCCTGTTTCCACCATCTACTATTTATGACGTCATGCCATTTTTGCTTCTCGTGCAAAGGCCTTGTGTTGTGGGAGGCACTGGTTTGGACCACGTCCATGCAGAAATATTCATATTCGTCCATTCCGGATCCGGCGGCAGGGATACGCAAGATGATTTGCGAAAACAGAAAAACGGCTGAAAAAATATGCCCGGAACCTCACGAATGTGTCCAGGGGAGCAATGAATATGCCTGGAACCAACCCCACAAATACGCCTGGAACTCCACGAATATGCCTGGACACAGGGCTGCAAAAAGTCGTTTGGAGCCCTGGGGCACGGATTTTGGAGCCTGGTCAAATTTTTGGTCGATGAGTTTTTTTTTGCTCCTCAGCCCGTTTCGGTCCCGGCCGAAAATCCAGAAAGTTTACTTCGCTGGCCGATCGACATGCCTTTACATCCCGGACGAAAGTTGGAGAGCTTTTTTTTTGCTCTTCTGCCCAATTTCGATCCCGGTCGGCCCAGAACGGTCCCGGGAGCAATGTCCCGTGCTCCCGACTTTTTGCAGCCCTGCCTGGACATTTTATTCTTGTGGTCCCGGAAGCATATTTACAAAACAGACACCAACATCAGATGGCGGGAAGGGGCCCCAAGCAAGCATTTATCCCCCGAGAGGGAGATAGGGTTGGGAACAGGGTTAGGTCAGGTCCAGATAGGTTTATTGAACATTACACAATTCAGGTTTTTCTTGCGAGTATGGTGCCCCAATCGAGCATACTTGCGCAAAACGCTTGCTGCCATCTGATGTTGGTGTCTGTTTTGTAAATATGCGTCCCAGAACCACACGAACATGCTCGGAACCATGGGAATATGACCCGGAACCAGGGATGCTGATTTTTTTGATTTAAAAAGAAAAATCAAAAAAATCGATTTTTTGATTTAAATCAGATTTTTTGATTTTAATCGGATTTTTTTCAAAGGTAAAAAAATCATGATTTAAATCGAAAAAATCGATTTAAATTGTGATTTAAATCAAATTTTTTTCTGTGGCCTGAAAAATCAGACTTCTTCCCACCAATCTGGTGGCGGGTAAAACGCAGAACTGCGGATCCTGGAACTTTCCAGGCTGACCAACGCAACATCGCAAGAGATGGTTGAAAGTGCAAACCGACCGTTGTAAGTGCAAAACATCTGGAAACACCTGCGGAATAGACAGTTTGAAGTGTGGAACATCTGGAAACAGGTGCGGAATCGGTACCATAGGAAGTGAGGAACTCAGGATTAAAGGTGGAGAAGCTACAGAACATCTGGAAACAGGTGCGAAACCCACAGCACAGCTGCAAGAGCAGAAATCAAGATTACAGGTGTGGAACCGACAGTTGGAAGTGCGGAACTCAAGATTACAGGTGCCGAACCGACAGTTGGAAGTGCGGAAAATCTGGAAACAGACGGGGAACCCACGGAAGTGCGGAAATCAAGACGACAGGTGCAGTATCCTGCCGACAGATGGAAGTGCGAAACAAAGATAACAGGTGTGAAACTGACAGATGCAAGTGCGGAACCAATGGTTGCACTGCAAGTGTGGAGATCTAGAAAC